>JAASAY010000237.1:0-98554 GCA_014822085.1 Fusarium stilboides
GAAGGTGCACAGAGCGGCATGGGCGGGGTGGGGGCATCATCCCACCTGCCACCAGCTACGCTACGGTCATGGCAGACTCTAGAAGGTATCCAATTGCTGTGCTGATGCTGTCATGATACGAGTTTTTGGAAAGATTAGCACTAGTTATGATATGACATGATGGTATTTTAATTACTGACATGATAATCCCGAATTATTTCTACAATAATTGATGCAAATCGCTGCAATCATCAAACCCCTCAGGCCTCTCATATTAAACTCAGCTCCAAACTTCAAACTTAACCCCTCCAATGACGACGTCCCTCTAAAAACATGTTCCTCAAGCTAAAGCGCAGAGCTCTAAAGCTTGCAGCCCCGCCCTGACCTACAGTAGTAGCAATGCTACAGCTTCACTTTTGGTTCAGTATCATTTACAAATCATCAAGGTTGGCTGACTGAACTTTTCATATCCTTTCGTCATGTCTCCATAATCACCAGCCTGCGTCATCGCATTGCATTGATCCAGGGTTCCGGTTAAGCCGGACACTCGCCGTAATTGTCCCGCATCACCTCCGGCCTCACCACCGAGGCCCCCGTCAACAATCACGAACGTCGGCAATAAATCCAGAATAATCCACTGCACTACCATAGCGTCCCGAGGATTTAGTCTGACACACCGCGGTGACTACTCTACACCTGCTTTTCCGCTCAATATCCATGTCTTCGGCAATCTCGCCGGTATTCCTAGTACATCACCCAGAAAAACCTTTGTATCTGGCTTCACTGATTGGATGGGTTAAACTTTTTGACATGGGCCTGATGGCTGTCATGATATCGGATATCCCTCGTCTTTAATATCTCACGATCATTCAACAAAAAGCCTCATATTGTCTAGACTCATCTTTATCCGTAACATGAGACATTGACTGCGACAACATCAGGTCCACAAAACGAGTGTATCAAACTCCGACACGCCAAAGCAAGGCTTCTTATCTACAGTCATCCTCTAGGTTCTCCTAGTTTGCTAATCATGGCTTACACGTGTTTCCCAAACACCTCCCACTGACTGTCAGTCTCAGCTACCTGGCTCGTCTTGACAACAAGACTGATGCTCCATAATGAGCCAGTCCAGACTCGAGCCCGCTCGCTGTCTATGTTCCTCCGCCCTATACCGCTAATCTATAGTAGATTTATCGGTTATCCGTCAAGCTTCCAACGAATGATGGATCCTTGACACTGCCACCAGCATCTCCGAGACCGGCAATCGGACGGTTGTAGCTGAATCCTTGGAACTGGTTCTGCATGGTCTGCGACAGCATCGGTCCCTCGACGTACGAATCTTGAGGCGCCTCGGATGTGAATTCGGGGTCGAAGTTGGCAGTGTCCAGAGCGTCGGCCTAGAATTGTTAGCTGGATTCAATTAATTGGGGGAGAGGGATACATACCACACTGGGCTTGAATGTAGGTTCATACTTGCGTTGCAGCAACTTCCGCCAGTCAATAGCGTGGAAGAAGGGGTGCGCCTTGATCTCAGCCGAGCCATTAGCTCCCAGTCGCTCCTCGGGGTTGCGGTTCAGAAGCTTGGTCAAGAGATCCTTGGCAGCAGGAGGAACCACGTCGGAGAAGTGCAGGGGCTCTGATAGAATCTTGCGGTACATCTCGTTGGTGTTCTCATCGTAGAAAGGTGGCAGACCTGTCAACATCTCGTAGAGCAAGACACCGAGAGTCCACCAGTCGACTGTCTTGTTGTAACCCTGACCCATCAACAGCTCGGGTGCCAGGTATTCGGGAGTACCACAGAAAGTGTTGGTTCTGTCCTCATCCTTCATATCGAGCTTGCATAGGCCAAAGTCGCACAGGGCAATGTGACCTTGGTAATCCAGGAGAATGTTCTCGGGCTTGAGATCGCGGTAGATGACACTGAAGCCGTGCAGACACTCCAGGGCGCAAAGCAGTTCGGCGGTGTAGAAACGGGATCGGTTGACGTCGAATCGGTGCTCCTTTTGCAAATGGTGGAACAGCTCGCCTCCATTGACAAAGGCGAGGACAAAGTACAGCTTCTCTGGGGACTGGAAACTAAACTTGAGAGGCACAATGAAGGGGTTGTTGATCTGTGCCAGCACAGACCGTTCGGCGAGTGTGTGGGCGACTTCGGAGCGAGAGATGATATGCGCTTTGCGGATCGTCTTGAGAGCGTAGATTCGGTTTGTGTCCTTCTTGCGCACCTGCATGACCTTGCCGAAACTGCCCTTACCGACGACCTTGAGAAGCTCAAAGTCTTCAATCTTGAGCTTACCTGCCCGAGTCTCTACGTACTCGACGCCAATCTTGATCTTACCGGTTCCGTATTGCACGTCGACCCATTCAGCACCTTGGTGACCACGCGATGCCTGCTCGGCGGCAGCCTTCTCGCGATCCTTTTTGCTAGCCTTGGGGTCCTCCGCATGCTGCTGTCTCTCTTCGAATCGGGGGTTGATACGAACTACACCCAGGAAGATATCCTGGCTTCGTCCAGATCCAGGAGGTGCTGAGGGGTTGCGCATGTACAGGTGAATGACGAGCTCTGTCACTCTTGAAACATCGAACTTGTACTGGGTGTTGCCGCCAGCCCACAGAGGGTTCTCGGGGTTTCCGTCAACTGAGTTAACAAAAACCTGGACCTTATCGAAATCGATAAGAGCATATGGCATGTACTTTCCGGAAATTCGGCCGTGGTTGGTCGGAATACCGTTGAAGCCGCCAGCGGATGAGTGTGGTCGGTTGCTACCGTTAACAAAGGATCCGGCGACGCGTTGTGAGGAGCCTGGTCGAACGGAACCAGCAAGGGCGTTTCCAGAGGACATCGACCCTTGGTGTGTTGAAGCAAATGCACTTCGGTGCTGCTCGGGAAGAGAAAATCCATGACCTTCATGGAGAGTGACAACGAGGATACCGGGCTTGGGGGGCTTGACAACAGGAGCCTGCGTCATGGCTTCGGAAGCAGCTGTTCAAGTCAGTCACCGACTATCAGCCCAATCTGATGTGCTCACCTATAGCATTTTCGGTCGTAGGCGTAACAGCGCCGCTGGCCTGTCCATCCTTCTCCTTGTCGGTAATGGTTGAAGTGGATGGTGATCGAGAAAAGGGGCTAAGGGATTGGCCCAGATGGGTTTCCTTCAACTCTGGTAGATGTTAGTTGCTGTGCGACAGACGCTGGAGGGTAAATCGGTAAACATACTCTTGGTAAGCTTCCACGACATTGTTGCGACGGTCAACGAGGTATTTGCAGGTTAGAAGTGTGTTGAAGGTCGACAAAGCCGACAAAGTTGCGCAGGTCGCAAGGAGAATCAAGCAATGAGCAGTTCACTGCGCTCGCTGACAAACTCCTGATCAAGCAAAGAGGCTGATGGCGTGGCAGACGAGGATTCAGCAAATGGATGATTTGTAACCCCGCATATGAACGTGGAGAGAGCGTGGGCCGGCCGCTTTTTGAGACGGAGAATCGCAGATCGAAGGAGGCGAAAAGGAGATTGTGCGCCGACCAAATAGAAAGGGAAAGGGAGTGAGAAAGGGTTCAAATCGAAGAAGTTGGGAGAAGTTCAAAAGTATGGGAGGAGGCGAAGCACAAGAGCCCGAGACGAGACGAGCCGAGCCCAGATAGTGGACGGTGGACGGGGGATGGAGTGGAAGAAGGGGATTACTGCCCGTTAGGTTAGTGCTAGTACAGTATGACATCCCAGCTAGAAGGGCCCATTGGGTGCCAGTGGCAGTGTGGGGCTTGATAGTCTGCACTGTGACGGGGGGTTCTGTGTAGCCCTGTTAAAGTGGTAATGACATCGAAAACACAGTGTCTCAGGCTGCGACACAGGAGCTCAAACTGTGGAGATGGTCTGGAGCATCAGCTTGACCTGGGCCTTTAAGCCACGACTATGGCTCTAGCTATGTTGATCTGAGGTCCATTCAATAATATCAGGGGCAAATGAGACTCACAAGCGAGGCTAGTCGTAGCAATAGAACTTGCACTGTCTTTGGGTTTGCGCTGCCCAATTCTAGAGCCTAAATCTGGGTGTACAATGCTTGTTTATTGTTGCAGACGACTAACTTGATGTACAGCCACACCTTTTCATGATACGAATGGACGACGCGTGTCGGTGGTTACTTTCTTTGCTTGGCTGAACAAGCAGTTGTGGAGGATGCAGGTTACTGTAAATAGAAGACCGTATAGTATTGTCTATGTTAATTGCTGCATAGGGGCTGAGATCTATATTGAGCAGATCCACTTGGGAGCTGAAACAATTTGGACAAGGTCTTGATGATGTCGATGTTGAAGAACTACTGCGTAGCAGTGAAGATACCATATCAAAATATCACCAAAGGGCTACTTCACATGACTCAGACAGAATGACCAAGGAGAAAGGACAGCACATCATTGAGACAGACATACCCGAGTTCATCATGAATTATCATAACATCATTGTCTGTCCTTTCACCCATCACTTACCCTATAACCCCCTTTTCTGGATCACCCCTGCGTAAGGAGGTGGGGGCCTGACACTTCAGGCCAAAACCACATGGCCAGCCTGGCAAGAGCCGCAGGACACATTTTGGATAGCTCGAAATAGGTGTACATGAGTTTGAGCTATTGTCAACTTCAGCTTCACGATTGACGATTAGCGGTTGACTGTATTTTCAATTTTATCCCTATTTTCTTGACACCTTTCCTACTGCTGCGACCACTGTCGTGCCGCATGGTAGCCTCCCCCAGGGATTCTTGCCGTTGACCCCACTACTTGGATATCACCGCCCTTGCTGGACAGCTTGCAACTTCAACTCTGCGCAACGCGACAGCGACAGCGACATACGACAAGATGAAGTTAGACGTCAAGGTCAGTCTAATACTCCGCCCAAGATGCGCCCGTCCTCGAATATCGTTCCAGCGTCTGCATGAACAAACATTCTCCGAACCTTTGCCGCATCTTAAACCTTCAGCTTGCGATTTGAGCTGACACGTTTCGCAATACAGCGCCAGCTCTATGCTCGCAGTGAGCGAGTCAAGGGCATTGACTTTCATCCTCACGAGCCATGGATTCTCACGACCCTCTACAGCGGTATGCTATTGTGCTCTCTTCTTTGCCGTCGGCAGCTAACAGTATAGGCCACGTCTACATCTGGTCCCACGAAACCCAGCAGATCGTCAAGACCTTCGAGCTCACTGATGTCCCCGTTCGTGCCGGTCGATTCATCGCCAGGAAAAACTGGATTGTCTGCGGTTCCGATGACTTCCAACTACGAGTCTACAACTACAACACTTCCGAGAAGATCACCTCGTTCGAGGCGCACCCCGATTATATTCGAGCGATTGCCGTCCACCCCACGCAGCCCTTCGTGTTGACTGCCTCTGATGACATGACCATCAAGCTTTGGGATTGGGAGAAGGGATGGAAGTGCGTGCAGGTCTTTGAGGGCCATGGTCACTATGTCATGGGCTTGGCCATTAACCCCAAGGACACAAACACCTTTGCTTCAGCCTGTCTTGACCGAACTGTCAAGATTTGGAGTCTCGGATCTTCTACCCCCAACTTCACCCTTGAGGCCCACGAGACCAAGGGTGTCAACCACGTCGACTACTACCCTCACTCCGACAAGCCCTACCTCCTTACCACCTCTGACGACCGAACCGTCAAGATCTGGGATTACACCACAAAGTCCCTAATTGCCACCCTTGAAGGCCACACCAACAACGTCTCATTTGCCTGCTACCACCCCGAATTGCCTGTCATCATCTCTGGTTCCGAGGACGGTACGATAAGGATATGGCACGCCAACACCTACCGATTTGAGCAATCTCTCAACTATAGTCTAGAGCGAGCTTGGTGTGTCTCCTATCAAAAGGGCAAGCAGGGTGTTGCTGTGGGTTTCGATGATGGTGCTGTTGTTGTCAAGCTTGGTCGTGAGGAGCCCGCTGTGTCGATGGATACTTCCGGCAAGCTCATCTGGGCTCGTCACAACGAGGTGGTCTCTTCTATCATCAAGGGAGGAGGTATGTATGATCCAACCTATGTTGAATTACGCTAACGGTTATAGATGCCTCTATCAAGGACAACGAACCGATTTCTCTCCCCACCAAGGATCTCGGCACTTGCGAAGTGTACCCCCAGACTCTCATCCACTCCCCCAACGGTCGATTCGTCGCTGTCTGTGGTGATGGCGAGTACATCATCTATACCGCCCTTGCCTGGCGTAACAAGGCTTTCGGCTCAGCACTTGACTTTGCTTGGGCCTCTAAGGATAACAGCAACGACTTTGCTATCCGGGAATCTGCTATGAGTGTCAAGATCTTCAAGAACTTTGTCGAGAAGAGCGGTGGTCTTGATGTTGGCTTCCAGGCTGAGAGACTCCACGGTGGTGTTCTTCTCGGTGTTACCGGCCAGGGTGGTGTCTCCTTCTTTGACTGGGCTACTGGTGGCCTTGTCCGAAGAATCGAGGTTGAGCCCAAGCAGGTCTACTGGTCCGATAGCGGAGAGCTGGTGACAATTGCTTGTGAAGATACCTATTACGTGCTGCGGTTCTCTCGCGAGAACTATGTTGAGGCCGTCCAAGCTGGCCAAGTCGAGGAGGATGGTGTTGAGGCTGCCTTTGAGGTCATCACTGACATTAGCGAAGCGTGAGTTTTCCCCTTTAGATGTCTGTACCCTGCTGACCAAATAGTGTCCGAACTGGTGAGTGGATTGGCGACTGCTTCATCTACACCAACAGCACCAACCGACTCAACTACCTCGTTGGTGACCAGACCTACACCGTCTCTCACTTCGACAAGGCCCAGTACATCCTGGGCTACATCCAGCGCGACTCCCGAATCTACCTTGCCGACAAGGATGTCAACGTTACTTCCTTTGGTCTGTCTCTCCCTGTGCTCGAGTACCAGACTCTTGTCCTTCGAGAGGATATGGAGACTGCTGCTGAGCTGCTACCAACGATCCCTCAAGATCAACTCAACAAGATCGCCCGATTCCTCGAAGGCCAGGGCCACAAGGAGCTTGCGTTGGAGGTTGCCACAGATCCCGAGCACAAGTTTGAGCTTGCCCTCGCATTGAATGAGCTCGCTATTGCTCTGGACCTCGCTCGTGAGGCCGATGCCGACCACAAGTGGAAGACTGTTGGCGATGCTGCTCTATCAGCCTGGGATGTTGCCCTTGCTGCTGAGTGCTTCACCCACGCTAAGGATCTCGGATCTCTCCTGCTTCTGCACTCATCAACGGGTGACCGTGATGGCCTGACTGCTCTGGCTGCCCAAGCGCAGGAGGCTGGTGCTCACAACGTTGCCTTCTCATGCCAATGGCTCCTCGGCAACATCGAGGCTTGCACAAAGATCCTCACCGAGACCGGCCGACTTGCCGAGGCTGTTCTTTTCGCGCAAACTTACCAGCCTAGCTTGACTGTGCCAGTAGTGAAGGAGTGGAAGGAGAGTCTGGAGAAGAATAAGAAGGGTCGGGTAGCCAAGCTGATCGGTGTACCCGGTGAGGATGACGACCTCTTCCCCGAGTGGGACGAGTGGCTGAAGCTTGAGAAGGAGGGTGGCGCAACAGAAGCCGTTAATGGACACAAGGCTGAAGAGGCCGAGGTCGAAGAAGCTGAGGCTGAGGAGGAGTCGGAGGAGGACGACGAGTAGATGCGGACATGTGTTTTACCGAGCAATGGTGCTTAGATGGCTGGTGTAGAAAAGGTTTGGTCATTTTTCGTCAGGGTTGCCATGGCATCAATGAGTATAATGAAAAGAAACATTGGCAGTTTATTGTGTTGTGCTTGTGACGCGAAGTGGCTTGCTCTAAGCATGACCGCTTGTTGGGGGAGTCATGTGAGGTGAGGTCTGAATAGCCTCGTGAGCCAACTACAGCGCGACCTAGTCTCATGTGTCATGCAGCTTGATACAGCTATGCTCTTCATGTCAAGTTTCTTCCTGATTGACATGTTCAGTTCAGCTAATTGTTCGACGTAAAGTTAGCTTCATTTAACCAAGAGCTTCCGCTTGGGCCTTTAAATTGCTGGCGTCTAGCTCGAGCAGAGCGTTTTGACACTAATCTTCCCGCAATGCACTAATTTGAACGGTGCGTGGTCTCATGAGATTGATAACGGAGGTTTCGCAGAGGATACCTGAAACAGTGTTGCTGTGCCGTAGAGTTACAGCATCACACAACATCATTCGGGTTTTGTATTGGTGTAAGTGCCCTGATAGCGTAGACAGGTTTATCTTTGGATAACGTGTTGAGCTCGATGCTATCATGGAGGGACGGATGTAGGACTGATTGCTGGAACGTATTATTGCGGTCTTGCGATGCATGATCAACGTCTGGGTTGTATACTATAACCAATCTAGACCAGCACGATGCTTCATATCACTAGCTGTCTCATGTCACCAGCTGCCTCATACCAATGTGTATCCCATCGTGAACTGCCGTGCAGCTACACCAGCTAATACTGCCATCCCAGTGAACTTCCCCCAGGACATCCGGGAGTACCATACACACCACCCACAATCCACAAGATCATGTCAATAAGAGCCCAAAGCCCCAGTCCTCCAAAGGTCAACATCTTGAAGATAGCCAAAGGCCAGTGATGAGCGTAGTACTGATCGATACCCAGACACCCAAAGAACAAAGAGAGAAGCATCGCGGTACGTTCTTGGCGGTAGCATTTCTCGGTTAGAGGGCGTTGGTCGTAACCTCCCCAGCTTCGAGTGACGAGATGAGCGGCTTCTTGTTCTAGAAGATGTCAGCATGTAATAAGAACAGAATGGATGAGGTGGACTGACCGTTGTGGACGTAGAGAAGGGCGCTGCCGAGGGTAGCGACAAAGACGTAGCTGAGCATGAGGAGCTTCCATCTGCGAGTTGCGAATAAGATGCCGTTGGTAAGGCCGCGGCCGACCTTGTCAGCGAAGCCGATATTTCTGCCGTCCATGTTGTTGATGATGATGATTGTACGTTTGATGATAATTATACGTGCGATGATGATTGTACGTTGAATGATGATGGTGTTCAAGTGGTGTCTAGGACAAGATGCTCTTTATATCAATGCCACTACGGCAGGTGACTACTACATGGCCGTGAAGGGTGGAAGGAGCGATTTAGCCTTCATGTGACAAACCAAACATCAAAGCCCTTCCATTGTCTAACTACACTTGGTGAGACCGAGTACGATCAAGGTGTCAAGCTTGTTGGCCATAGCTGTTGTCTATACCCATGGTATGATTCACTGCAATCTACTACTTGAAGTGCAAGTGATACAAAGAACGCCTATGGAACAAACACTTGCTTGTGTAAGCACGAGTCTTTGAGCACTGAGTAACGAGTGTTGGACGCCTCGACAAACAAATAATGACAATCATTAGGAAACAGACAGGCGCTTGGGCCGCATTCACGACACAGCTTAAATAAAGATGATTTGAGTGGATCGGTGGCGTTGTGCTGGTCGTGAACCAACAGTCAATGGAGTATAGGGCTGGAACTACACTTGACTTGACTTATTCGAGCATTTACAGAAAGATAGATGATGTTGGTTGTATTAAAAGGTATTATATCCAATTTAATGCTGATGTAACAGTCCAATACTTCCTCCGTAGAACACTTCTTACAGAGCAGCAACAACAATACCGGCAACAGCAGCAGCGGCGTAGATCATACCACCCTCACGAGCAGCGCCGTTGGTGTTGACAGCAGGGGAGCTAGAATCGGTAGGAGTAGAAGCAGCACCGGTGCTCTCGCTGTCACTACCAGAAGAAGTCTTCTCAGGCTTGTCGGCAGTAGTAGTAGCATCACCACCAGCCTTCTTACCACCAGCCTCAGCAGTAGAGCAGACAGGCACGGCGGTAGCATACTGGCTCAGCTCAGGGCACTCCTTAAGAGCAGAGGAGATCTCGCCCTCGTTCTTGCTGTACCAGGACACGATCTCGGAGCTGTAGCTGGCGTAGTCCTTGGACAGAGAGGCAGGGACGCTGAAGTGGCAGGGATCGGTCTGGGGGTTTTCGGTGAGGTCCTCGACGATCTTGGGGGCAGGAGTAGGGATCGTCTTGTAGATGTCGAGCATGGCGCTCTGGCACTCGGTGCTGAGACCGGCAGCGGAGGCGGCGTCGGTTGCGCGAGGCTGGAGGAGGTCGCGCTGCATGAGAGGATGAGCCATGAAGCTGTTGGCCGAAACGGCGGAAGCCAGAAGGGTGGCGAGGATGATGGACTGCATTTTGATGATGAACAGGAAAGACTGTAGAGACTGGTAGAGACAGACAGGTGAGGATGAGTAGAAGGGAACTACGTGAGACCAAGGGGATAAGACGGTCTTTAATAGTACACAAGAGATTGCCACAACTTCCCCAGAATATTAGATCGCCTTAGCTGAGAATCATGGTCTTATCCTCAGCCTGGCTCGCTAGGAACTCACGGCATCAATTTCCACTCACCGCTAGCACTTTTCCCAAGAAGGATCAACTAAAAGCACTGCCTGGACTGAAGCTTTGTGTCAGGGGCTCATCCGCTAGAGGTGCCGTGAGCCGCTTGATAGGTAGGATTCGATGCTATACCCAATTAAGGCAACAATACAGAATCAGCCCTACCGTGGCATTCAGGGGTAACACCCTATTTCATGAATGGCGTTCAATCAAAGGCTTTAACGTGAACGGTTGTTTCCTGTCGTTGAATGTGCCTTGTTGTTTAGACGCTGATCAGCCTAGATGGCTTGTGATGAACCAATCAAGACATTTAGGAGATGTCATTTAATTCACAGAGTGCCGGTAGTCTGGAACGATCCCTGGGGCGATTTCTTGGCGTGCTTTGATGTGGAGGTCGCTCGAGGCGAAAATGAGGCATGATCGACGATTTATCAAGGTAACAGGAAGGAATGTTACTGGGATCGACGTTGACCAGACTTTACCCTGCCTACTTACTGTATGAGGGTGGTTTATTCTGCAGGAGAAATGAAGTCAAGCACAGAGGCATTGGTAACGGTTGAAGGCTTGTCAAATTGACCAGCCAGACAAAGCACACGCTAAAAAAACAAGCACTACGCCCGTGGCTGGAATGGCTTACCCCTGAAATTAACACTACTGAGATTAATTGCGCCGACCAAACCCAAGGTTAATGCGTAAAATCGGCATGATTACTTCCGATTCTCGTACCTTAACGTCTGATATCAAGAATTCAGATGGTGAAAGTGTCCCAAGCCCTATGCCAAGATACAGTGCTGAAGATCACCATCCTTTGATGGAGAACGGGGGTTACTCGGGAATAATATTACGTTATTACGATAACTACTGAATCCTCTTCCATCATGGATCCTTCGAGCATGAACTACTGAGAGCACGTTCCAAATCCCCTCTGACACCCTGTACCACAGTGATCGCTCGAACTTCCACACCATCCCGCTCTCGAACAACATGTCGCCCCCGGCTCCCGAGCACAACTCGCCCCTCCGTGATCCGGCCCGCACCGCCCGTTCACACTCGCCGTCGGCTCCGGCCCCGGCTCCGAAACCCCATTACACGTCCCGAAAACCGGCTGACATCCCCTCCCGCAGTGTCCCTCCGTCGCACCGCACCATCCATTTTGCGAACAGCATGTCTCGCTGTTTGGTTCACCGCGACACGTCGCTCCGCCATGTCTCGAGCCGCACCGTCCGTTAGTCGTCGCTGGAAACGTCGCCGAGCTGGAGGATGAGCTTGTGCCCGACGGTAGGACGCGTGTACCTACCTGACGGTACCAGTTTGCCCTTGGGTCTTGGAGACATTCGCCTACGGTTACGGCGGAGAAGTTGTTGCGGTTGAGGGAGCGGAGCATGTACTCGGTGAGGTTGTAGACACTTTGATAGACGGGGTCGTGCTCGATATGTAGCCAGGTGTTTGTTCGGGGAGAACGGCCCTCGACAGTGTTGTCCCAGATGGCTTTGGAAGTGCTGATCATATTGGGACTGTCGTGGAGATAACCTTCTGTGTCGAGGTTGAAGTAGGTGATGTGATAGCCTAGTTCACCCAGCCAAGCGTCTGTGGTGGTGTTGCTGGCTGAGTATGGGGGACGCATGTAAGTGGGAAAGTAGCCGAGAAGGTCTGCAAAGGCAATCTCGTTGTAGACCATCTGGTTCCAGAATTTGGACCGACTTAGAGTTGTTAGGCGTTGGTGAGACCATGTGTGGCTGGCGATTTGATGGCCTTCTCGGACCATGCGTCTGATGAGACCTGGCCATGGTGTAGCTGGGTCGTTGATGGCGCCTTTGCCGAGGTTTCTTCCGGTGATGTAGAAAGTTGCTCTGGCGTTGTATCGCTGCGAGTGTTAGAGCATGGTACACAGTCGGAGGTGGAACTTACTCGGAGTAGATCGAGGAGGTCTTCCGTATAAGTGTACGGACCATCATCATACGTCAAAGCGATATCACCATTGTGATTACAACGATAGATGGCCTGGCCGTACGGAATGTTTCCAACTCTAGGTCGAGCAACATTGGTAGTATCAGGTCCACTGGGACGGACATTTGCATCACAGCCAGGACCATACTCGATCTGACACGATGGAGCCGAGCAGTAGAGGTATCCAGTTCCGCACCATCTTCGAAAATTAGTCCAAGTCCTTATAAGAACTGTGTGATAACTCACCCGGCACTGGAGCAACACTCATTTCGTGCACAAACTGTTCCAAAACCTGTTCCGCATCGACCTGCCTGACGCTTCTCAACGCCATCAGTACGACCAAAGAGAGCGCTCCAGCTGGGAGTTGCAGCAACAGAACTAGCCAAGACGGCTACAAGAAATGCAGAACCCTTCATAATGAAAGTATAAACGAATGACTGGTAACGAACGGATGCACAACGGCAGAAGAAGTGATTGAGTAGACTTTCCGCTGTCGTGGCCGTTCCTTAAATACCCTTTTTTCGAAAGTTTATCATTTTCGACAAAGTCATCGCCTCCTGATTCTCAGCATCATCAAGTGTTTCGGGCGTCAGCCATTGTAAGTTTTCATGTACCACAGCAGAAATGGCGTTCTAATATGAATCGCGGTCGGCTATGAGACGATTATATTCGTAGACGTACTGAGGCCCTCGATATAAATGTAAGCCACGTCGCTAAAAATATCTTTTTTATCGCAGATCATCTCAGCTTGTTCTTTAATCCTGGAAGTTTTGTTAATTATATTGCTCCTGGAAATGAATCTCGTACTCTCAAATGAATATCCTATCGCGACGTTGCACGACGGCTTATTTTATGCACCCACTGACCACGCTGTGTGCACAAAGGACGTTAATGTGGTTTCTTCGGAGTTTTTACCATGCAGACTCTTATCGGAATACGAGGCAACCGTTTCTGCAGCCGGTCTCAACGCTCGTCACAGATTGGCTGCGAGCCACAAGCATCTAGGGTCTTGTGTATGCCCTCAATCTTTGATGACATACTACACGATAATGAGCCGTGAAGAGCTAACCGGAGGAGGATTAAGCCAGGAAAATATCTCCGAAGATCGACTCTTTGGTTTGGGTTTATAGGTTGAACTGCTTCTTAGTTCCCGTTGATAAAGATGGTGTTGCACGAGAGTTAATTTGAGATAAGCTTGTACCTTGCAGAGTGGGATTGGAGCGGGAGCAGTATTCGGGATTGGATCAAGGTAAACAAGCTTCTGTTAGTTTCTCAACACATGCGGGTGGAGGGTGCTTTGCTTCGTAGGCATCGGGACCAAGTCGTCTGCTGTGCTCCAGACAAGGCCCTTATGATCATCGCAGACGTACGTTACGTACCGTGCCCTATGACAACTCGTCAATCAGATCAGCACAACTTTGAACAAAATTGCACTAAAGTAAACAGGATTAAAGATATTTCTTGAAATGGCATCGATGTTGTACAAGTGTTACTCAGAGTTCTGCGGAGTCTTGAGAACTACAGTCTAAATTGCCGGCGATCACATCGAATCTTGAGATTATATGTTCAACAGATATGTAGCCCCAGGCTAGTTCAATTACGGTATTATAACATTATATACAGTTTTTTTATGCAGAAGTGCGCTCAACAACCTCACCGGGCTTCTCATCCTCCACCAAGTTTTGCTGATCAGTGAGCTTGGGGTTACGCAAGCACAGAGAGAACGCGATAAGAGGGATACAAAGGCAGATACCAGTGATGGTCAGAAGACGCTGAACATGCTTGTAAGCGTCGATCATGGCATCACGGTAAGGAGTGCCGACTGCGAAATCACCAGAGGGATCGATGATAGCGGAGAGAGGCTGCGAATAGGTGTAAATGGCGAGGGTGTCGTTGCCAAAGCTGGCAAAGTTCTCGGCAAGCTTAACGGGCAGGACTTGGGTCCAGATGGCACCAGAGACAGCATTTCCGAAGGCGGAGCCAACTTGGTAAAGGGCGAGGTAGATACCGGTCATGACAGCCAGTCGCTCGTGGGTGACATAGGCTTGAAGAGATGCCTGAGCAGGGTATGGGAACATACCACCAGCGATACCCAAGAGAACCTGGGCGCCAATGACACCAGACTTGTTGTCGCTGCTGGGGTTGCCTCGGTATCGAATGAGCAGACCGAAAGCAACGAGGAAGAGAACGGTGCCGGAGACAATGAAGACCTTAAAGCGGCGGACCTTGTAGACAATGACACCGAGGATGGTACCGGTGATGACACTGGCGAAGGAGTACAGGGACTGGACTCGAGTGGCAGCCTTGACGCTGAAGTTGAACGAGACTTGCAGCACAGTATAGAGATAATCACCCTGCATTGTCCAAGCAAAGTTGAGCATACAGGCGATACCCATAGGAGCCCAGACAGAGCGGTCCTTCATGTGGTGGAAGGGAACCAAAGGATGAGGAGCTCGAAGTTCCCAGATGACGAAAACGGGGATGCAGACGAAGCCGATAACGAGAGGAGCGACGACCTGAGGAGCTGACCACTTGCTCTCGAAACCACCGGCGATGGTCAAGGGAACCAAGAGGAGAGCAAAGACAGCAATCATGAAAATGACGCCGATAATGTCAAGAAGCCAGAAGAGCTCGACAGAGAAGTTCTTAAGACCCAATTGCTGGAAGGACGAACGGTAGCCAACGAGATGGCCCTGCTTCTTGGCGCGGCGTCCAACAACAAGCAGACTGATGATAAGAGGCAGAGAGCAAACAGGGTAAATGATGCACCACATGCCAATTCCCCATCGCCAAGTTGTAACTCCCAGCACAGCTTCTGTAATATCACCGCTAACCCAAGTGTTGATGATAAAGGGCAGAGCAGGGATGTAACTGAAGAACAGACGCGATCGCACCGAAGTAATATCTCCGATAATGACCTCAACAAGCAGGAGGATCATGGTATAACCAATCTGGTAGATGACGGCGCCGGCGGAGTAGGTATCGAGGTTCGTCGAAGCGGCCTCAATGACCGTACCGATGGTGTAGAAGAAGACGGAAATACAGATAAGTTCGACACGGCCGAAAACATCGGCAATTTTACCAGCCGTAGGCTGAGCGGCGGCGGCGATGACGGCTCGAAGGGTGTTGACGGAGGACTGTAGCGAGTGCTCTTGGAAGCTGTTCAAAGCGCTGGGTTGATAAGCATAGCGAACGGTACCGTCAAGACCGTAGGCATAAGCGATCAGAAAGACACCAAAGAAGATGAAAATACGGTCCATTCGGGTGATGACCTGGGACATGGCCTTGATGCGCTGCACACCAGGCGAAGTGATGTCGCGAACAGCATCAGCCGCAGAGTTGGGCATCTCATGGCCGCGATCATTCTCAACTCCAGGGGCCCTAGACTCCTGAGTCTCTTTGTTGAATTCAGGAGACGACATGATGAACAAGAGTATACCTCATGCAAAGAGAGGACAAAGTTTGAAATGCTACATGGAAAAGATTAAAGTAAAAGGTGGGAGAGCTTGCAGCTTAATACCTACCACTGCATGAGAGAGATCCACTCCAGATTGATTAGATAACTTAAAGTACCGAGGAAGCAGACTTTTTTTCTCCCCTTGCCATGCGACCATTCCGGCCGTTGACGAGTAAAATCGCCTAATGTTTGGTTTAGCGCAAGCCACTGGTGTCCAGGGACTGGGATTAGGCGTGGTGATGGTGGTGGCGGCATGGGGGTTCATCATCAGATCACAACCATCAACGCCTACAAGTGACGTAGAACACTGTACTAAATTGCAATCGATCAATATGATAAATAGTATTCATGATCTCATAGAAAATTGTAACGATGCTGTAAAGTTGTCAGTATAAACAGACATCTCCTCTGTCTTACAATAAACTCTCGTATCGAAAACCCCCGATATCCTTACTCATTAACTCGCCGAGCTCGGACGGATCAGCACAGCGGATTCTTAGCTAAAATCCATCGTCTTGGCGTTAGTCAATCAATCACATTGTGAGCCGAGGATCAATTGATTCAGCTTTCACTTCAGTGGCAGGGAAATCCCTCAGAGAGCCAGGGGATCGTCAGACAAGTTACCTTGTACAGCTAAGCTTGTGCACTTTTGATACAGGGATCCAAAACAGCTGCCTGGCCACAAGCTAGACGCCTTCATGAACGCTGATGTGCAGAGCTTGTAGCGTCAACGGGTTCGCCGATGCAATCAGCATCTCATCGTCGACCATGTAGATGTATGCGCTTCCAGAACGGGCAATGATTCTCATCTGATGACTCGGAGCTGTCCGTATCTACGTTGCACCAAAAATACAGCATAAACCGTTACATCGCTGTAAATTCAGCTCAATTCCCGGTCATTCAACTCGTTTACATTCCTCTCCACCGAAAAGACTCGCTTTTGCCCCGATTTAGCTGAGCTCGAATGCAACGTCGCTCTGCGGTCCACTTAGATCTTTCTTAGAATAATATTCTTGGGCCATGACACGCTTAGAAAAAGTCTGATGGTGTTCGTCGGATGACGCGGACAAGCCGCAAAGGGACTGATTGATAACAGGCCACTCACTAGCTCAACGAACCATTCTTTGATGGCTTCAATCGGGTGCCTCTTGGCGAGGATCCGAGGATGGTCAAATCGGTTTAGCTCCGTCGTCTTTCGGTTCCATAGCAAATCTCCTGTATCACGGAGGCAACTCTTGATCTGGACATCATCCCACTTCACGTCCGCATTGTCGGGTCCCGAAAAGCTTGGCGAGCAAATCTTGGCGATAATGAACGCTCTTGGGCATTAAAATTCTGTCAAAAACTCCACCACAGAGTACGACAGATGGTCTAGAATACCATTAGTTCGTCGGAGCAAGTGACATGCCCTCCTTATTTTGGCGATTACACGGATATTAACAACTCGTAACCCCTGCGAGAAATGGAGTCGCTCATTGAACCCTTGAACATCGGGGGAAAAGCACGCGACACCAAAGCCAAAGGGGATTAAGGCCCGGCTTGACAGGTAGTTTGGTGGGTCAAGGTGAGTTTTGAAGCGGCGCGGATTAGGTAAATGTCACATCACCCGGCCGAGAAGAGATTATCAGATGAGGTGAGAGCATCCAGACGTAAAGCGCGTGTTGATCGAGAGACTCAGGGCAAGATTTACTTTTGATGTGCACAACAAGGTTCAATCAGATATCGAGATTGATCTGATAATCTCTGATCATCAATGGTTGCCATCCATCACAAAGCGTCTTGATGTCACGGTGTCAATCAACCCACTTGGCGGTCGATCGCTGTTGCATGACATCAAGAAGGTTAATCCATCGTCTAACTGACGTTGACCCTTAGATTTGCCTCATGCTTAATCGCGATATCGGGCGCTCGAGGAATGATTTCATGGCTACCCAGGTCAACAGCTGAAAGTCTCACAATTTTCGCGGTACAAGGAACACATTCCTTCACATGTAGGATTAAGATTGAGGGTTTGGCGTCCAGGATTAGTTTCAGTTTGAGTAGTTTTGTTTGACATTCCAACCATGAGTTTGATGTTTAATCTTATCTTGATCGATCAAATCACCGTTGTATGACAAACATTGACTTTGTTCGGTACCAGCGCCACGCAAACTGATCTGGTTTCGGTTGGTACGTCCTTTAGAGACTCTTTTTGGGTAGCAAATGGTCTAGCGGAAATTGTTTGCCTTAGACGCTTCTAGATGGTTGCCAAGCAAATGAAGTTTTTGTGAGTTTCGCCATTGCAGGTTAGCCCTTGTGCGACCACAATATCTATAGTGAAACAGATGCAACAAGGAAGAGCATACGGGAGCAAGGAAAATGAAGCTAGTCTTTGAAGCGCTTTACCTATCTTTGATCAATGATTCCTTTCAATAACCCCAATACTTTAACAGGCATGATAAGATTCAAGGATTCTGTTCCGCCCCTGAGGGAAGTGCGGAAAGATACTTGAAAACTGCGGAATTTGCCCTTCCTGACCCTTGCAACCTATATGTGACTGTTTTAACACGCTTGTGCATCCTTCTACAGCGTTTGTGTTTCCTAATAAGTGCACGTAAAGCTATGAGGTTGCTGTAAGACAAGCCACATGTTTCGGAGCATACAGATCTGTCTTAGATCCTTAGACTACCCAACAGTATTACCTTCATAAAAGAGAGTTTTAACAAGTCTGTGTTTCTTGCTTGAAACCTGAGAAAAGCGCTTGCCTTGTGATGTTGTCCGTCAATATAAAGAATTTAACAACGTAAGAAATTTTGAGGATAAGGCTTTGACAAAAGAAGCGAGGCACTCCAGGTAAAGGATTATGTCGTTTATCACATTGCCGGGAAGTCAAGTGGATACCGGAGTGATATGGCTAAGATGTTGGAAAATGTGTTCTTTGTTCCTGTTGCAAGCTAATCTTTAACCTCCGGGATGCATAGCATTAGGAACACCGAGTGAAAGCAACTTGTTTGGGAAAGACAAGATTGAAATTACATGAAACATTGCCTTCATTTACAATCTTACAATTTGTTTGCTCATGATTTTTCAAGTGTGAAAGACTCTTGGCCGTGATTCTCAACCTTGAAATATGACTATCTTGACAAAGAGGGGATTCCCTAGCTCGATAGGACCAGCAAACTAAGACTGGTCAATATAAAGTTTTTATATCAGATTGATATCAGCCTCGTTTTAGTTGGCGAAATCAAACTCATTCATCATTTTCAACTGCTGGTCAGTTCCAAGTCGAATGGCGTCCACCAAGATGGAGGTACGACAGGGCCAGTCCTTGTACCAACCTCTCAACACCGACAGACGCGAGATTCGTCTTCTTGAAATTATTTCTAAATCCCCCAACGACAACGTGGAATGCAAACTACACACCGTTCCCCTCACACCCGAAACCTACTACGTCTGCCTATCCTACGTCTGGGGCCACCCGTCCATCACAGAGGAGATCATCGTGGACGGCACCCCGAGACAAGTCACTGTGAACCTTTCCACCGCCCTGCGATATTTGAAGAAGCACTGGATGGAATTCGAGCTCGAATCTGATCCAAACCTTGATATATCCAAGTTCCGCCTTTGGGCTGATGCAATCTGCATCAACCAAGATGATCTTGCTGAAAGATCAGCTCAAGTCAGCATGATGGCTGATATCTACTCTTCAGCTGAGATGGTTCTCGCTTGGATTTCCTCAGACGACGAAGATATTTCGGGAGCATTTGATGTTTTTGAACGGATAGTTACAGCTGTGAGGGAGGACTGGGACGCTGAGTCCGACCATACACCTCTACCTCTCATTGACTTGAAGTTTGAGATCCGCGCAATGAAAGCCCCGAAAGAGAATCCCCGATTCTCTTGGCTCTTCCCAGAAAAGAGTAATCTCTTCGATCGTGAATCTAATCACTTTCGACGCCACGAGCCGCATTACTATATCATCAGGTTTATCCGTCTCGCATTTTGGTCTAGAGTTTGGGTCCAACAGGAACTGGTCCTTGCCAAAAGACTATTCTATATCTCTCCTTCTCATCAACTGGGCCATATAAAATGTTCTGTAGCATTCTACGCACTTGAGTGCTACCTCAAGCACCTGGGAAATACGGACAACCGACTTCAAGGCCCCTTGGAGCAAGAAACTGCTCGTTGTCTCCTGGCAGAATATCACAACCTGATAGCCCTTTTCGAAGCGATACGATGGGCTCGTTTGGAGGCCAAACTTCCGGAGGAGTGGCTTGGGAAACGTCTTCACCTTTCCTTTCAGAGAGAAGTGGTTGCTAGCAATAAGTTGGATTATGTTTATGGGCTTTTAGCTGTGACTAAGCTACCCATCATTCCAGACTACACCAAATCTATACGCGAAGTATACATCGAGTTTGTGCAAGCATTTGTAACCACATGGAAGAGACTCCAGGAGAACTCGAAATTCAGCGAAGAACTCCGTGTTTCAGGATGCCTCCACTTCTTGAAATCACATGCTGTTGGTACTCGGCGCCTTCATGAACTACCTAGCTGGGCTCCTGTATTCACTGCCGACGAAAAACCAAGGCGTCCGGCCAATGGAGGCTGGCTGGGGCGACGCCGGAGTGTGTACCAAACAGTGCCTGAGCTTTGGGACCATGTCCCTGTAGACATCTCTGGTACTAGCTTGTGGGCGAAAGGCATCAAAACTCAAACTGTCATGGAATGCTACCAAGAGCCTGTCTCTGAAGATTTCATGTGCAATCGTCTTGCTCGTTGCGTCAAAGATCTCTTGCAGGTGCATGGAGAGATCTATATCAACGGCAAACCCTTTCTGGAGGTACTATGCTGTAAATTGCTACTCAATGTTGAGGGCAAATACAATCCTCAGAGACTTTCATATTGGCTGCTTGTATCCGAGCAGGTCCATGGCCTGATCCAGATGTCCCAGCAGCCTCATCATGATTCAATAACCGGTGAGTGGCTAATCGCAGGCCGGCACCAAGAAGGAAGTAGATTGTTTACCACAGAAAATGGCTACATCGGGTTGACAGCTGGGGATGTCTTGCCCAGTGATGTGGTGTGCGTCCTTGCAGGCTGCAGTTTGCTTGTAATTCTCCGCCCCGAGAATGACCACTACCTATTTGTTGGGTGTTGTTTCATGTTAGGCCTTATGGATGGTGAAGTGGCCGATCTTCTCGCGTCAGGGCGCACCGAGATTCAACTCATTGAAATCAAGTGATTTCTGGAATGCAGCTGAGACAGATTGGTTCCTTGAGTAAGATTGGACTTGACTGATGTAATGGCGGATATAACCACTTGGGATATGGCGTATAAGGAGGGTAGCAGTATTTTGTATTTAGAGAGGGCAATAGACTTATGGTTGGCTAACCAATAGGAATGAATATGGGTATCAACATTAAATGTTTGAATCGGTGACAGTGACCTCTTCGGCTTCGAACGCAGCATTTAGTCATTCAGATCTATGTCTGCCAAGTTAACAAGAACCCCGCGCAAAGAGTGGTCGATATACTATACTACACCGTGTCAAGCGTATACCGAATCTGACTTTGGTTTTACAAGTATGCAACTATTAGTCGTGGATAACATTGAGATGATAGACACATAGCTCAGGCATTCATCACTTTCACAGGTCGCAAGCTTCGATCAATGATAGTCTTCAAGTTCACAGGACTTTCTGTTACATCGCCGTTCCTGACAGGCTATATGATATGTAGAACAAATTTCAGTTATATACAATGCAAATATTTACAAGATGGTGATAAGACACTACCAAGCCAAACATGCGCTGCAGGCAGTTTAGTTGACGGTGAGGGTGTAAGCCGAGGTGGCAAAGACACAGTTGGAACCTGACAAGTTAGCTTCAGAACATATACACGATTAGGATCAAACTTACCAACGAAAGGCTCGGTACCGGCCTGGAAGCTGGTGGCAACGTAGTTGCTGGGAACACCCTGGTTCTTGGTGAGGTAGGTGAGGAAGGGAAGAAGATCGGCGTTGAAGTTGCCCTGGTTCTTGGTGGCAACGAAAGAGTAGACGGTGGTGTCACCGTTGGGGCCACGGAAGAGCTTCCACTGAGCACCAGCAAGGGTGACGGTAGCGAGAGGGGTGGAGCCGGAGTCAGAGATGGGACCAGCACCGCCGTAGCTGCCAACCCAGATCATGATCTCGTACTTGTTCTTGGCACCGACGGAGGGAGCGAGCCAAAGATCGTAAGAAACGTCAGACACCATGTTGGTGCCGGTGTATCGCCAGGTCCACTTGGTAGGGATGGACTTGATGGCAGAGACCTGCTTGTTGATGTTCTCAAGAGCAACGTTGGAGTAAGACTTGACGTGGGTGGGACCACCAGCCCAGGTCCAGGTGGTGGACCAAGAGAAAGAGTTGCTCTTTACAGAGTTGAAGGTGGTGCACTGAGATCCAGAGGTGGCATCACCCTTGCCCCAGTTGTTGTGGTAGACGGTGTATCCGTTGGTCTGGACCGAGCCGAAAGCGTCACACCAGGTGGTGGCACGCTTGTCGAGGGTCTTGGAAGGAGTGGTAGGAGTAGCCGATGCCACAGCGGCAAGGAAGGCAGAGGCGACGCCAAGGAACTTCATGGTGAATGAATAGATAGAAGGATTAGATAGAAGAATTCGAAACTGATAGGGCTGAATGAGTGAACTAGGGAGAGAATGAAGAGCTGCTGAGACCTTGGCAGGAATGAATCCTTATATAAACATCCATCTTTGTGTCGAGTATATAGCTTGGCATCCGTGCTTCCGGAGATTGGCCAGTGTGTTTAACCTGAAACTCCCTATTCGGCCAAGATTGTCGTATCTGGTAAGTGACCGTTTCTAGCCCCATACAAGTGCCGACAATACCGAGCCACTATGGATAGAAAGCCCACCAATCACAGCTGAGCACCAGTTCTCCCAGCAATGAAATGCCGTGCAGCTATTGTCCTCGTGTTCTGGAAATTGACCTATGAGGCCATCTCCCCTATACAAGGGTGACACGATTGGATCATGGTCAGGCTGGATTGAGCAAGTTACGGAGCCACCGAATTTCTTCTGGAAGAGGCAGGCGAATATATCTTCCGTTGTCTGTTTTGGTTAAAGTGGGATTTCTAGTGCATTGCCGATCTCGTGTTTATAAACTTTGAGGACCACTTTGAAACACTTCACCAAGACACACATAACTGCCGGATGACTTATCACTTTGACTGTATCGAATACAGTATTTGCGGCTTTTCTGTTGGATACTATTTCGTGGCTATTGAACTCTCTTGGCCTCAGCAAAGTCAAAGTACGAGACTCACGAGTTTTCACACTCATCTCGCCTATGGGACTAGTGCAAACTCACAAAAAAACAAAGACTGAGTTACTTCCCCTTGCCGACAGCAGCAAATAGAGAGTCAATGAGACTGCTCTTTGCTTTTCCTAGCTCTAGAACATCCTGGATTTGATCATTCACATGCTCCAAAAATCGTGCGTTATCCCACTCGGGCTTCCAGCCAATACTCTGTGGCCTGTTGGCTGTGAAACTACCCCTGCATATTTTGTTAGAACGCCTCTGCGGCAGATATAGTCACTTACCCATTTTTCCAAAGTGGTCCTAGGAATTGGACGGGAACCCCGATGGCTTCTGCTGCGAATTCGTCATCAGGGAAGATGTCTGGCTTTGCATCCGTTGCAAGTCCCCGCGCCTTGAACGCCGTAGCTAGATGATCCAAGAACTCCCATATGTCTATATCATGAGCGACTGCGAAGTAATACCCTTCCGTACCAATCGGAATCGTTTGGTCCTGGAGGATTGCCTTGGTAATCTGCCGGTAGAGGGCCGTTAAATCTGAAATGTGAACACCCTGCACCGTCTGAGTAAACAATTAGCATTATGCTGCCCTGCTCTAGCATAGGGTACTAACAATGTTTTCGTCGAACTTGTAAACTTTGCCAAGTTTCAAGCTCGCCCGCACTAAGCCAGGGAGGACTACAGAGAGTTGATTCCATGGACCACTGCCTCGACCGTCTTTGGCTTCCTTAGCAACTGCTGAAAGATCTTCAGGTTCTGGATCTACTCACAAACAATTGAAGGTACAACAGTGAATATATCGACTCCACGCGCTTGTGCATGCTCGATGATAGCCACATCAGCCTTGGAACCGTCAACTTGAATTCCCAAAACGGCACATCGATTGAATCACCTTTCGAACAGGGTACGAGTCTGCCAATTCCTTTTCCGTCTCGAAAACTGGGTCTGTATCTTGGTTGATTGTAGGTGGCCAGCCAGCCTTTTCATAAAATGCACTCAGTGCTGAAGTCTACCTGTTGTGAGCTGATGTGTACGATCAAAGATAGTTTCAGAAGACTTTACGTGAATAAAATGTGTTGCCTTCCCTGTGGTCTCTTTTCGTTTTGCCAACGCATTAATCAAAGGGAATGCTAAGCTCGGATCGATCGAGCTGGCTGTGTGTATGACAACGTCGACTTGAGACATTAGCTGTTTGTGTTTTGCATTTTCCGCTGATGAGGAATACTTTGGTTGGAAATCACGACGTGAGTGACGGCTTGTTCGTCTGTCAGATCTAATTTCAAGACATTCATACCGAGACTTGCAAGAGCTTCGGCCTGTTCGTTTGATCTAACAGCGGCGAAGAGCTGGTTTTTGTTGACTTCGGAAGAGTGGTTGTTTAGAAAATCGGCAACAATAGAACCTCCTCTACGACCCTATCAGTCATTTTCCAGAAATATTATGAAAGAAGCATACATATATCCAGCCGCGCCAGTGGTGAGAATGTTTTGAAACATGTTGCGGCAGACAGGGGTTGTCGTCTGTTGGTTGTAGTTCTGTATGTTTAAGTAAGTCTCGGGGATTCTAGACTTCTATCACGGACATCTTGAGTATATGTATTGAAGGACATGGAACCAATTGGTTGTCAATCGCTAGCATGATGTAATTCAACATATTGTCAAGCCACCAGACCCCAAAAGCGCAGGTCGATCTTCACTTCAGCCAATGATGATGTACAGAGGACTACAACCCCTCACGATGCTGAGATTCAACTTGAATATCTAAAGCCACTTACGCACTCCGAAATTAACTTATCAGATAGACCCTTTACGCATGGATTCCGTATTAATCAACTAATCAGGCCTGAGTTGGCCGAGACCTCAACCGAAGTCTACAGGCTGGCCTTGATACCAAAGCGTTTTACTAACGGTGCAATTCTTTAATTGCTTAAGTACTAGGACAACTTGTATATGTGTGTCAGACCATGAAAAACTTTGATACAACTCTCCTATTTGTTGAATTGGTTAAAGCACACGCTGTCTTTTCGTGTTTATTTTCTTCCAGATACTAAGATAGTTGCATCGCATTATGTGTCCTTCATCTGGATATTAGATACAGCCCTTAATTGACTGTGCGTCCAAGAACAAGTCACAGACGCAAAGAAGTAAGAACCAGTCTGAGCGATAAACCTTGCTCCAGATCCAAAACAAAATACCAGCAGTCGATAGCCGCAGTTTATACTTTTTTTTGAGCTTGAGTCAGGATGATGATTGCAGGATTTATCGACTTTGATCCATGAGGGGTAGAAAAATTATCTATAACCCACGGTGAAGTCGCTGGTAGATGGGGAGGATCCGGTGAACCAGATTGACTGTCGGGACGCAAGTCGGAGGGGGATAGAGATAGAGCCCCGGCTTCGGTCAGTTGTTCCCATGGACTTATTGACCTTGTTTAAATGCAGTATCGAAATCAGTGCTTCCAATGGGGTCTTCAGCTCGTGAGAGCGTGTAACAGACACCGTGATGGTCCCAGTTCGCAGCAACACATCTGGTATCCCGGGAGCAGGTCTCTATACAAGCGATCAAGTCGGCTTCTGTGAAGGAAATGTCAATTATACCATAGGTCGCAACATCAGTGTTACAGGAGATGCTAAAACTCTGGCCATCCGAGGCTGTGTATGGGTTGTCCATATCAGCACAGGTGGTTGGCTTTGGGGCGGCGGTGGTAGTCGTTGGTGCATCTGAGGTCGTGTCTGCGGTTGTTGGGTCTGCAGTCGTGGTGTCTATGGTGCTAACTTAGTAATGAAACAATGGAACTAGCGGTAGTAGTAGTAATCATACCTGTGGTTGTAGTGTCCGCAGTCGTAGTAGTATCCGCAGTAGTCGAATCCGCAGCAGTAGTGTCTACAGCAGCAGTCGCGTCTACAGCGGTAGTAGTATCGGGGCTGTCAGGGGCGGCAGTGCTGGTGGTCGTCGTTTGATCCGTCGAAGTTGATGAGCCTGCTGTGGCTTCAGTTGTAGTCGTTGGCTTAGCAGTTTCGGTTGACACTATAGCGGTGGACTCGGATGAGCCAGAGGCTGACGCAGTCTCTGAAAGAGTCACGGTGTAGTCTAGAGTGGTAGATGAGATTGTTTCCATTGATAGCGTCTGAGAGAATTCGATATCAGTGTTTGTAGGTATGACAGAGGAGCCTGACGAAGTCGAGGGTTTGCACGGCGAAGCTGAAGCAAATTGGCAGAGCGCCAGAAGCTGAAAGTGTGAAAGTCTCATGGTGTTGCTGGAGTCAAGGTGATAGACTGAGAATGAAGTGTAACAGGAAGGGCTTGAAAGGCCGCGGGCAGTATTTCAAGCCCAAGTTTATAGCTATCTTGTTAAAACTCCTTTCTTTTGTTTTCATTTAACTTAACTTGATTTACTATGTAGATCATTAGTCTAATCGTGAACTATCGATTTGGTGCGTGAGCTATCGATTATAGCGCTGATAGACCAAGAGTTAAGGCACATACTAATGTAATTCACTAACCTAAGTTGTAAGTAGATCTGTTTCCAGCATGCAAGACAAGGCATTGCGCAGCGAGGTTACTGAACAATCGAGAAGTTTCAAGGACCTTGCATGTCCCGAATTGATCGATCGGATTGGGAGATGAAAAAGGCATCCCCATCACATTACTTATTCTTGGGGTCACCAACAGGCTGGAGCCCTCCGCTTGGACTTGGGATAGTCGTTCGTATTCGTTGCTTGGAGGGGACTCCGTGAGTCCTGCCATGAACATCGTCATCGGTCATGGTCCCCCATCTCTCTCTCTCCAAAACTGTTTGTGCTCGTGAGTCCTCATTTCATACAGTAAAGTGGAGATATAAGACGCTGCCCGAATCTAGCGCTACTTGGTATCGCGATGTTGTCAAACCTCCCATATCGCAGGTTGAGTGATCACCGCCCTGACAATGATAATTCATCGATTTGGTCGACGTCTTAGTCTGCTCCATTCCTGCGGACATACCCTTTATCAATGCCAACCAGCAAAGGGACAAAACGGCAGGATCGTCTGCAGCGACAGCAGCCGCGTGACCGTAAAGGAACCGAGCCGGAGTGTGATATGCGATGTGACAGTAATTTTCGCTCCTACGCTTTTAAGCGATGTTGCTACGTTAGTGTCAGACTCTATTTGTATCTGTGTGTACCGCGTTGAGTAACAGCGGATATGCTTTCTGCGAAGGACATGCAGCGCTGATCGGGCGGAGCCAGGTACGCGACTGTTCATTCATGGAAGTGTTCCATGTGTAGATGTTGGTTTGCTGAAAGTACCTGCCGTCATTCTGTCTCGAAGATGACACTTCGTAAGGACGCAATAAAAGCCAGCAGTGACTCTCATGGTCAAATGCATTTATCAGCAGCTGCAAACTGAGCTACAATCATTCATCGTGAACCTGCTTGCCATTGTAAAATCTGTGCACCTGTCAGATTGAACTAGACAATAAGGTCGAGGCTAGGTTTTATGCCTGACACAAGACGGAATAAAACGCATGTGATAATAGAGATTCTCGACTCGATGTGACCATCGTGACGTGCTTCTGACACTAGGATCTCAGTGTCAACTCAGGCCAATCCAGCATACGGTTCACATATCTATAAGTATATTCTATGGAACGGTTCTACAGGTGAGCGGTCACTGAGCTAGGTCAACTCGTCGACAATCAATCGAATCTTTCAAGGGGCAAATAGACCTACCACTGGTGACTTTTATTGCTACTACCTACTCGGCTGCTGAACCCCCCTTCCGCGTTCCCCTACTTTGTCTCCCCTCTCTCCCTAACCCGTCAAGCGAGTCGCACTTATTTGTCTCTCAGTCTGTCTTCGTGATACACTTAGTCAAGGGATTGAAACCACATTACCGGATGCAACCGATTTGCCGATTTCCCACGCGCCACAACATCTCGAAAAACTCCTCGAGGCTGCCGAACTGAGAACTGACTGAATCGATTGAGAGCCTATGATGGGGTGAGAGCCATCGCGCGGTTCATAAAATGCAGACGCGGTTCTTCGAATGACCAGGTTCTTGCCGTCAGCTCAAAGAGCGAAAGCGTCCGTCTGAAACGTCTTCTATCTCCAGCCCTCGTTCATGGAAACATGGTAGCAGGTTCCTCAGCTTTCATCCATCGTAGCTGAACGCTATGAACTCAATCTTTTCCCAAGCGACCTTCGTTCGTGCTCTCGAGGGCATCATGTCCATAACACAACAGCACTACCCACCGACCAGAAGCTGCGGATCGGTATTGCATTCGCCGATCCAGCCTGCCAACGCTGCGCAATCCCGTTCTTCTGACCAGCCTGAGCTTCTAATGCGTATCAAAAATTCCCGCCCTCTCCTACGTCTAAGGGCTGAAATAGTCTGGTTGATGCTTCAAGACAAAAACACATAAGAGTAACTCTGAAGTATAAATCAGATAAAAAGGACACTCCCCATAGCGGATGGTAGGCTATCTAAGGCAAGCCAAGCTGCAGTAAAGAAACACTACTTTACTGGGTATCTCTTATCTCGTCTAGTATTAGTGTCAGCCCTTTTCTATATCTATATCTTTCCACGACACTTCCCTCTCCCATTAGTCCCTCCTCTCCACTACTTGCTCTTCCCTACCCTTGACATCCTATCGTTTCTCGATTGATCATCTATATCGCCCATTGCCCGGCCATAATGTGGGACGCCGGAGCCGCTGGCCCCGCTTGATCCCGATTAATCGGTCTAAGCACCGACTTTTTGCACTAAACTACCTCTGGCCTTTTTGATAGATAGATTATGATGCCTACCCTAATAGAACCCCTCTTTCTTATAATTTACCCGGCTTGCCTGTTAAAGCTATTATATAATCTATTGGTATAAGCTGCCTTTAATCTTGCCTTACGCGGTGTAAATAGAAGTCGCGCAAGTTAGTTGCTGTTGAGGTATGGCTTATCTCGAATCTCTCGTTTCCTTCTTATTCTGACACAAAACTATTGCAGTTATCAAACGGCATGGCTATTCTGCTATAAGTAAGCGATACATTATCTGAAAACCAGAAGATTTTGTTAAGTAGCACGATTATCTAGTATTCTTAGACACTGGCTTGTGGTACATTTTGAGATGCGAGAGTCATGACCTCAGTTTCAGAGTTCTACCCCATGGGTCCACATAGTCACTTTTCGACCCTGGAAATTGGCATTGACAATTGATTGAACCATGGCAATTAATTGACTTAACCTATGACTGTCTAATGGACATCTACCCAAATGTGCATTACATGAACCCTCAAATATAAACAGATGTCGAACACCTAACACCTTTTTGTATCGTGAAGAATGTGCAGATGCCGGATGTTGGTGTAGTCTTCTTATTGGGAAGGACGCTTTCTCTTCTCGTGCTCGCGGGGCGATGAAGGGCCCCCGAGGCCTCTCATAAAAACTTCGGAAGAGCCTTCGTCTCCGGGAGAGTGTTGACAGTTTATTTAAGGTAGCTGTCAGAGTCGCTGGAGCCTATTGGAATCGCCTTGGCAGGCCTTCGCCTGAGAGGTTTGTCAACGGGACGGCGATTGTTGATAGCGGACTGGGGTGGCTCGGAAGATTGGGCTGGGCCCTTCAGGACACTCCAGTCTATCTTAGTGGTCTGAATTGGGGTGTCCGGAGCGACGGCGACAATCGCACTGAGCTTCTTGCCCGGCACCATGCTGTTCCAGCTTTGCGGGTTGTCGACCGTGATAGCCCAGGTGTTGTCCAGGCCAGGGACTTGCGCCATGGCGTTGTTCTGAATTTTGTTGCTAGAAACCTGCATGGTGCAGCCAGTTGCGTCTTTTTCGGCCTTTGTTTTGACGCTGTCGAGTCTCATGTTGTTCAAAACAGTGATTCCGGTCACTTTCTCGGGTTATGCGGCATCGCTTTGTTCTTGTGACGTAGGAGGACGACTGTAAGGGCTCGGCATTTGAGCGGAGGCCCGGCGACTACTCGCAGCCTTGGGCATTTTGTCGTTATCGATGATGGATAGGATTTGGTTGTGGTAGTGTCGCTGTTCTGGCTTGCGTGTGTTGTGCGACTCGCAAACAATGGTGAATCACTCAAAGAAATAGATAGCCTAGCCGGCGATTTTGAAGAACAAGAAAATAAAGAGCTGGAGTCTCAGGTTTAGGAATCCTTATCGGCAGTTGTGGGCGGCGTTGCAAATTGCAGTCAAGTGCCTGCCAGCTGTTGGCAGGTGGCACCTTCACTCACCTTGATGCCTGCACGTCACCGAGCAAACACACCTTCACTTTTCCGACTAAACAACGGAGATCTTAGTTTTTTCCTCCTCAGACGCGTCTTTCGGATCAACAGCAACTTCAAATGCCTAAGCACTCGGGTAATCGTGGCAACTTCTATCAAAGCTTCAGCCCTTACGATCGCTCAAGCATGTATCGCGGACGCGGCGGAAGCACCCAGCCCCGTGGTGGTAGGGGACGTGGGAACTACACTCAAGGAGCTTTCAGACAACAGAACAAGCCGCACCAAGGTGGCATCACCCTCGTCGACAGCATGAGTCTGAGAAGCATCAGACAAGACTCTCAACCTGACCCGCCTAGCCTCAAGGTAGTCAGCAACAGCAAAGGAGGCGGCAGACAGGACAACATCATCGCCAAGGTCCCAGGGCTTCAGACCACATACGCTGCCAGTATCGACAACCAGCAAAGCCTGCTCGACATCTACAAGATGATGCCCCGTGGCAAGTTAAGCCTCATCATCGCTGTCGCCCCTATGGCAGGAAACAATGTGACCACTACCGAGCTGGATTGGAGCATCTTGCAAGGCCGTCTCCAGTCTCCTACATCTGCGACGAACGAGGAACAGGACGTTGAGGATGATGAACAGAGTATCGATGATACCTCGACAGTCGTGGCCGAGGAAAACGAAGCCATCATTGAACCTGCCTACGACGCCCAGGAGATGTCGACTACTCCCGACCCCGGTTCTCGCAAAAGTGTGAGCGATATCGAGCATTACAAGGAGTTCATGGCACGCAAGAACATCGAATCGGGACCTCATCGAAGACGCCCAATCGTTGGCAACGCGACAACACAACCTGCCCACACTGGGTCGCCCGAAAGTACCGAAACTCTCGAACCTACCGACGATGTCGTACCACGTGAGAGAATCTCCCCTAAGGTCTATTCAGACTTGGTCGATCTTACGTTTTGAGGTACCAGGACAGTGGATCGTGAAATGGTGGTTGGAATTGTCTGTACTTTCCATAGCTACGTTATCAAGCACATTAACAGATAAAGATCAATAAAACCATGAGAGTCAAACGTATAAAATGGTTCATTGCTTCCATAACGTAGCACAGTAACCAAAGCAAAACTTAGGCCTAAGTAGTATTGTATTATCCTAAACTTACACTAAATTACAGAAACATAACCTAAGTTTTAATAAATCTTTGAAGAGTACCACCTAAGTTTTAGCCTTCGTGCAACCGCGGCTGTGAACGCTGCAACTGGCTGCCATCTGCTCGCAAGCGGTGACAGGGTGTGCCTTCCCTCTGAGCAATTCACCTTCCTTTGGGCAATTCACACACAAGCCTCCGCAAGTTTCTCTCCTCAAAGTCATCCCTCTCACAACATCGCCAAAACAAGTCAGACATTACTCTTCACAAAGCGACACATGGATAACGCGGCCGTAGAGATGGAAAGACTTAACAACAACATCATAAACCATATCGCTGAATGGGTCACCGATGACAGCATACGCGCAGGCTTTGGTCACATCGAAGGACCTCCTGCAACCGCCAAAGGCATTCATGTACCCATGGCCCTATGCAATTCGCCTCTAACCCGCGACTCGGGGATCGTGATTTTCCACATCTTGCCGAGTTTCAAGAAGCCCGCCGTTGTTCTTGAACGCAATAACTTGATGCGATCAACGCCCCCCGAGTTGCTGTCGCCGACGCGCGCACATTTATGGCCTCTCACGTACGTTGAGATCACAACATTTCTCAAAGAAGCCCATGAGGGAGGGACCTAGGAGCTCTCACTTCTTCAAATTGACAAGCAAGCAATGTTCATCATCGATGCCGACCCCGACTATGCTGCCGACTTTGCGCTGGCCTTGGCCGCAATCACTACGTTCGCTCGATCGATGACAGAGTCTCATACCGATATGAAGATCCGGGTGACAACGATGTCATGGGAAATTATCCATGATGTTACGCATGAGTTATTCACACACTGGGCTGAACAACCCCGATTGTTCATCCTTCCACAAGTTACCCAAGAACCGATCAAAACGATGGTCATTCCGGACACCCAAACTGGGATCGAGGCGTTCGACGAATACACTCGCACACTGAACCCCTTGGCCGACCACCTCGTCCTGCGATTCCGAGAGGAGGATACTTCCTGGAATACGGAGCACGCCAAGTTCGACAAAACGCGGGAATTCTTGGACTTTTGGCGGCCGGAATCCATCAGTACCGAGAACAGTTACGCACTACGACATCCTTCGAAAATATCGATACATCGTATTTTTAACATGGCGAAAAGCACACGAGTGCCAAACCGACTTGCGAGTTCTGACCATTTCAGTCTCATCACGAGCAAGACTTGTCGTCGGGCAATCTTTGATCGTCGCACAAGGCAGATTGTTGAGGTTCCTCTATGGTGCTCACTCTCAGAGCGAAAACAACAGATGTCATGGACTAATAGGACCGAGACTCCTCGCTCAAATGTCGTTGCTTTTACACGCCCTGGTTTCCTTGATAATGGTAGTCCCCCGCGCCGAATGAGGGTCTTGGACGATCAAGTCGGAGGCTTCATCGCTGCTCTGACGGAGTTTATCGACTGGCCTGAGTCTTTCCTTGTATTGGCTGAGCTTATTGAAGCACACAAAGATAAGTATCACATTATGGACGATATACGCTGCCGTCTAGTTCATCAGGACCTCGCCTGCTACGGCAATACGCCCTTGGGTTTGGGGCTGCGGCTCAATATCCAGAATCGAAAAGCCTTTTACGCAATGCTACCACAAGTTCAATACGACTACCACATTGCATATTTCCTGTGCATACCTTCGAGAAGTCCCTTTGTTACCATGGTCAAGGCCCAGTTTGCCTCAGTATTGACCAGAGGTGCTCCGGACCTATTCAAGATACATCTCAACACTGCTACCACCGACATCGGTATAATCCAAAGTCACTTGACCGACAAATGTAATACAGGAGTGACTGATCCTAAGGTGGAAACTGGAACTATCTGGGCTGGTCTTGGGTTGGCCAAGTCTGCCGCGAGGACGGTCCGTGCAGATATGCCTCCTGACAATCTCGTATCTTTTGCCAACGGCTGGATTGAGGTCTTCCCAGAAATTTGGAAGCAGACAAAGGATTCTTTCAATGAACTTTGCCATACGCTGAAAGCAAACAGTGTAGCCGTGGAGGAACTGGTGTATAGCCCTCATGGGAATGAAATGGGAGAGGTGACTCAAGAGCAATACGTCGAGATTTGCGAGCACTTGCTGCAAGCATATGGGCATCAGGTGGCTGTGGTTACTAAGTTTCCAAAGGATGGGTTTCCAGAACTACAAGATTTCTTATCGAAGCAACCCCTCCAGTACAGCCATCAGGTTTCATTTGCTCCCGACTGGAAAAAAATTTTCAATGCGGTCAATGGCAGACAAATAGTCGGCGTGTACACCAAAATGATTCGTGAGTTGACCGGGCACACCAGTATCGTGAACTGGACGTGGATTCCTTCTTTTGTATGGAGGAAATGGAAGTCCAGACTGTATCCTGACGAGGAGTCAAATAACCTGACTGCGATATGGCCCAAGCCATGGTTTGAGGATAATGAGGACGAGTCCCTAGGCGTACTGCTGCAACTGTGAAGCCTTAGCTTAGACACTCAACTTTACCTATACTTACAGCAAATACAAGTCCTTTCTAACCTAAGTCAAGTGGTAAGTTTCTGTGAAATCCCCTAGATTCATGATACAGGCTTTGCTAATTTTTATTAAATCTAGAAGTGATCTCTCACGGTGCGTAGTGATGGAGGCTTTGTGGTGTCTCGATTTTTAGTTGCAGCACGCCACCAACCCGACAAGCCCTGTATAGCTACCGCACCGTGTCTTGTCCATCTGTATTATTAATTCACAACTACACGGATCCGTTCCGAGGATCATTCATGTAAAAATTAACGTTTTGACCGGTGAGTGACGTTGAATAGGGTGCACTGCCACCACCAATTATGGAACCAACATGTTGCCGAGGCCGCGCGGCCATTCGTACCCCAGGTTGCTTTTAAAGTTCCAGTAGTCCCGCGTAGTCGTTGCGGGTGAAATTCCTGGATTATTTGGTCCTCTTTCCAGCCGTGTTGAGCCGACTTCTTGATCGTTACAATGGATACGATATTTGGAGGTGGTTAAGGTGAGCGCTTGTACTGTATAATCCACTTATACGGAGTACACAATTTTGCAGATCGCTTTCACCCCCGGATCATATCCGGATATTCGATCCCGCAGTCCTTTCTCTGAGCGTTCCGTCGACTCATCTGCTCAACAAATGGAACCCTCATGCCCTCCAAGCAACAATAACCGTTTCGTACCCGGATGCTGAACCGAAGCCACACCTTGAGAGACTTAAGCTTATTTGGACGTCACCATCCACCAATCACACCCCGAGATCTCGCCCACGGTTGCTCTCCACCCCGGTCAGCGCATGAGATGACGATCCTTGCTGTGGTTAGGGAGTTTCGGCTCCCACTTTCCGGTGCCTGACGCTGGCCTGAATCTAGTGCTAGGGGTCCACGATGTTTGTCACTGGATGATTTGGATTGGTTCCGTTCTCAACGCCTTGGAAATGAAGCAAGTGCGGCTCTGGAAACTGTAACTGCCACTTCTGTATCGTTGATCTTTTCTGATTCGCTCTTGCTTGAGAACTGAAAAGAGAGGGTCTCTTTTTTTTCCACTTCGAACCTTCCATTCCCATTTCCATGGAAGTAAGGCAGTCAGTCATGTACCCACTTCCCATTGTCGTCGTGAACCTCGCTTCTCACGACTCCATCTGCTTTACTCAGGCTTCTCTTCTTCAAACTCGGATCTCTTCAAACCATCTTCGCTTCTGGTCTACCGCTCCAGCCTTGCGTGAACGCTTCGGCTCCTGGACAGTAGCGCACCGCGGGCGCCCAAACCCACGTTTCATTTCACGATTTTGCCCTGAATATCGCCCGCATTGTTTCACCGCAACGCCCAAGAAAACCAACACGAACAGCAGAATCCCGTCGGCTAGAGATTATCAACTATCTTATCTCATTCCCTACCTGAGAACCTTGCAGTTAGATGGGTCAATATGACGCCGGTGTGGATCTACAATGGATCCCGGTTCTCTCGGCCTTCTTCAAGACCCCGATGTCAATGGTCGAGCAGAGGACTGCTTCTGGGAAGGAAATTGTCCGCAATACGGTATCATTCATTTCACAGTGATGTGAGTACTGTTAGTCTTAAAACATTGTCATTATGGCTAATCGTTACAGCGTTCATCTCATCCTATCGTAATCCCAGTAGTCGAAGATCCTTCCCACAGCAGCTCTCCTCGCTCGCCTCGAGACGACCGCGGACTTGTGCGGCTAAGAGCATGTTCCCCGCCTTCTTGACCAACTAGCCTACATGCCCTTGCAATCTCACATCTCCACCGGGCGGCCTCCCATCTATTGACCTAAGGTCCTTACTAGGTACTTATAACGCAGTATCTCACGCCCAGAACACCCCAGTCATGCAGTATTCTAGTCTCGAGACCCAAGAAATACGACCTGCCCGGGAGCGATCGATACACTAGTTCTAGCTTGACTATCATTGTATTCTTCCTCGACCCTGCACCAACTTGGATGAGCAGCATTACTATTCTACCTCCCACCCAGCCTCTCCTTGGGCTTGATCTTATTTCGCCAGCAGTTCCCACAGCTCACATCCTATGGTACTGGAACGGCCACATCGTCTTAGTCCGTATGCAAAAGTATTGGTAGTCAATACTTGCAGATCGATAACCCTGATGGTATTGTCTCTTTCTCTTTGGTTTCCCTTTCTATCGTGTGTCGAACATTGTCGACATCAACTTCCATGCGTCGTCTGTTGTGGCTCGCATTTTGGATTTCATCAGGCTATTATAGCCATTCGTCAGCCTACCCATTCAGATCCAGACAGTATCTGGCTCATACATACCATGAGACAAAGGCAAAGTTGCCTCTTTAATGGTGTTGATTGAATCACCTTCACGCACCCAGAGCCCCCATTCTCTTGCCGATATGCTGGTGTCCCTTCTATAGGGTCCGTTGCCGCAGTTGCTATCAGACCCTTCGGCCGCCGCAGTGTCCTGGCGGACTGTGCTACGCATGTATGCTGGCGTTCGAAAGATCGGCATCGAACTGTATTCGTACTTTGGGATTCACGGAGACGTTGAGCTCAGTCGGCTGGGGGTTGTATGTGAGGAAGCTGGCGAACTCTGCCCTCCAATCGAAGGACTCGGAACACGAAGGCTGTCGGCATTCGAATGCGAACGTTGATGTTTGTTTGCTCCTGGTTCTTGGTGTACGCTCGCCGTTGCAAGAACCGACAGTTTATCAAGGGGGTTAGGCTCTGGCCTGCCCTGACCGAGGACAAGAGCCGGTAGTGCTGGCAACATGGGCGGCTGAGGTCGAGGTTGTAGCAGTGGTTGCCGCTGCTCGATAGGTGGAGGAAGTTTCCGGTCACTGGATAACCCAGCTTTTCGGTAGTCTCGTTTGATCCCTACGACTGCGTCCACAACATCTCGAGTACTTGTGCTATTCTCTGGTGCGATTTGCGGAGCGGTTAACGTTGACCTCGGAGGTTCTGCTGAAGGTGCCCTTGACAGGGGCTGAAGAAGCATCTTGGGTGCGAGGGCTTGTGGTTGGCCGGAGGTCGCTTTCGAAATGGTTGCCTTTGCGGCGTCTGAAGCTGGTTGATCTGGAAAGCTTTGCAAGAACTTTTCAACATCATCATTAGTGACGCCGTGGTAACCCAACAGGATCTTTAAGCGCGAGTTCTCAACAGCAACACTGCGAGCTGCCTGCTGCATCTCCAAAGTGGCTTCTACACCTCGACGCTCATAGTCCTGGAGCTTCTTCTGCAGGCCTTCGACATACTCCTTGTGACGTGCACGGGACCGTCGTTGGTTGTCACGAATACGGACGGCGGATGGATTAGCTGAGCCCTCATTCTGCAGGGGAATGTGTCAGACATGGCAACTTATTGCAAAACAGAACAGGCAAGAGCCGACAAGAATTCGCAACTTCAAGGTAAGGAACTCACCTTTCCTCCCGTCATGATGGCAAATACAGTTCATCTGGATGCCGATCAAGGTCTACGCTACGTCAATGTAGGCGAAAGCCAGTCCATATGAGACTTGAGCTCTTCTTGATGTAGGTACCATTTGACCTGCCAAGCAGGACGCGCGTTGACGGCCGAGCTCCGAGTTCTTGGCAAGGATCCATGTCCTGGACGCTGCAGATCCAACCGACGTCAAGAAACGCTAGCGCCAGCGATGTTTAAACATACATTCAACCATGACAACCCTATCACGACTTCGTGCATTACCCAATCTTACGTTGGGGTCTCTATTTACAATAAGGTTTAGACAGACACGGGCAACTACAACAACCCAAAACACAAAACGATTTCCAATCGTCGACGACAAACCTCGAGCAACACGGCGGCAACAGACTCGAAATTGACACCTATGGAACGTTGCTTACAGGCCAGCAGCTGGTGGATACATTTGTCGAGTTTTCCGCCCTAAGCTCCCTTGACTGAATAACATCCGAAGCTTACAGGGAAATGTGTCTCTGATTGCGGGATGCCCAGACGCCTAGGCGCCCCATATTTTTCAACGCATTGCTGGGCTCGCAGCTGCTGCGCCACGGTCTCTCGGGCCAGCCGACTGCCAAGCCAGCCTCTCGGCTCTTTATAGCCGGTCAAGCTGCGATTCTTAACTGTTCAGGGTGATGAAGGGTTATAGTGGATGGTTCAAGGACAAGCTTGAGACCAATCTGCTTGGACCAGAGACCACTATGTCTAGGGTCGGTGAGCTCAGGGACAGACATGTCGATTCAATGAGTCTGGACCTGGCCTTTGGATATCTTGCCAAGACTATACTTACAGCTTGCTTCTTGATCGAGTTGTCACTGATGGATTCCCTTTCGCCAACACGAGTCTGTTGAGTTTCCTGGCTGACTACATATTACCACGAAAAGTCTTGGCCGTTGAGCAAGCGGACCGAGGTTTGTCAACCCTGTGACGGGATTGAATCACTTGCAGGTCACCCATCAGCCTGGCCAAGAAGCTCGTACAAAGCAACTGGAAGATTCCGCTTGTGCTTTTGGGTCCTCCACAGACTGCGGAACCCACTATCGGAGTGTCAAGGTCAAGAGTCGAGACCTCAGCAGCCAAGACTTGGCTCCAACTGACGAGATATTCAACTGCTTGCACAGCGTGGCTGTGTACGTGCCGAATTTCCATATGCCCCCGCGATCCGCTTGGCGGTCTCATAAGACATTACCGCCGGCCTGCAACGTAAAACGAGCGAACATGATTCCACTCGATCGATTGGGGCGTACCACGGAGATTGCTTCCTATGAACAATCGACCGCCGACAATCGCCAGCCTGATTCCAGTCTGAGTTTGGTATGCTCCTCATAGACAACATGACAAGCTATCCCCACACGTCAACTCGGCAGTGCTTTTAACCGGGTATAGACAATGATAAGCATGCCTTGAATGTCATTCGTAAAGTTTGATATTTTATTTAATTAGTTTATGCTGGTCATGCAAGGCTTTACTGGATTTGTACGTGATTTTCACAAGTCCCGATTAGCCACGTGGAATTACAGCCAGTAGATGTCAGACCACACCTGGCCAAGTTTATGAGCAAATCTCGGCGAGTTACAAGGTCCAGTATTAATGTTGAATAACTGTATTTCCGGATTCAGGAATTGCGTTGTACTTGTGTGTTCCTGATTCGGGTAATTATCTTGTACATTTCTATCTTCCTGATTGAGGTATTGGGTATCATTATTGCGCTTGAAAAAAATCCTCACTTCATCTCACTCCCGCTTTTCATTTTCATGTCACCACAGCATCTTGGCCATGTCTTGGCAGGTCCTCCATTGTCAACTGCCCCCTCCAACCTTTCCAGCCTTACTTGAACAATCGCTTTCCAGTACGAGTTGAAAAGCGATCAACACCATCATTCTGCTGTGCATGCCAAAGCTGCTGCACGCCCACGCCGCGGCTCTCGCCCGATAGCCTGTAGCGGCGCCAGGCCTCACGTAGATGATCAGGACGCAAGGGGCCGCGCTTAACATCGATCTCCTCCTCGGCAGCAGCTGGATCGTCGTTTGTTGAAGGGGGAGGCGTTGGCAATTCGCTCTGCTTTTCTCCTGCACCTATCCACTCGCCTTGCACGTTACGAGCGGCCTCAATGATCTCACCAGCAAAGAGCTTGGCGACAGCTTTGACGGCTGTGCTGACGTTCTGAGGAACTGATTGTGATACGGTTGCGTTGACGACCTGTGGAGAATGTTAGTACTATAAAGACTTGGTGATGCGTGTAAACTGCATACTCGTTTGACGACTGAGTCGGCCAGCTTAGCTGCACGCCAGAGTTCGTATCGGTTGTATTGTTGTGAATCGAATGCCTCGACAAGCATGGCACGTAGTCGGATCTCCTCCTGCTTCTGTTCCTGTGTTCTCGCAACCACGTCCTCCAGCGCCATCTCTGCCTTCTCATCATCTTCATCGTCGTCCTCCTTTTCGCCGCCCTGACCACTGACGGCAGTTGGGGCACGTCCTCCAACGAGACTGGGTGTTTGCTCGCGAGCATCGTCTTGCTTTGCGTTCTTTGCCTTGCGGCCGCGCTTCTTCTTGGGCGCTCCGCTGGCAGTGGTGCTGACTGCACTGCCGCTCACATGGGATTGGGCGTCGACAGAGGGAGAGCGCGGGTATGGAGATCTAGCTTCGGGAGGGAAAGATGTTTGACGGAGAGGATGGTTGGCGGATGCAGCTGCTACAGAGGCCTGAGAGAGGTTGGATGGTTTGCGGCGCTTGTTTGGGGGTGCGTTGACGTCGAGGTTCGATGAACGTTTCTTGTTGGGGATCTGAGCGGGTGATGGGTAGGGCGGCGACATGCCCGACGGAGAGGTAGCGTAGGGCGGAGAAGCCATGTTTGCGGTGGTGAGTTGCCGATGTAGCTTGGATTGAAGATGAGCGAGTGCGTTATCTGATGGTGTTTCGTATAATGATAATCGAAGGGGGAGCTCAATGGGAGAAGCGCAAGGAGTTATTGGTAAGCGAAGACTCTGCGGAGGTAGATCGAGCCTGGGAAGAAGGTGTACGGGGAAGGCGCTACTCGGCAAAGGCGTATTCTCGATGTCGGCGCTGAATCCCAGTCGCACTTGAAGATGCTATTCACGGCTTTCGGAGGATGACCCGGCACGCGTTTCTCATTCCGGACGGAGACGTGACGACTCACTCCAGTCACGTGAACTCGCACATGATCGGATCCACGGCGCCACGCCCGTTTGTCTCTGTCTGACCCACTTCCCACGCATTGATCAATGAGACATGCCGCAATTGACGTCAAACCACCTGCCGATAAGATAAAGCCTGGAAAACCCGTTCCCAGGGAAAGCGTCGCCCACCCCCGCGGTTCCCGTGGCCCCTCATAATTTTTCGGCGCTCCGATCCGGCCTTGTTGACGATTGGATATTGGACCCTGACTCGAAAGCAAGTTCCCTTCTTGGTTCTCGTCTCAATTATCGTCCGTTTTTCGTTTCTTTTTTTATTTATACTTTTGATCCTTTCCCCTCTCTTCATCATCTCCATTCATCAATTTCTCGTCCTTGTAAGCTACACTCAACGAGAAAAAACACAAGCTGCAACAATGGCACCTTCCGAAGACGGCGTCATCTCAAAGAAGAGATCTCACGATGTCGCGAGCGTGAGCGGCTCGTCTACCAGCAGTGACGACTCAGCCCGTCGTCAAAGGCGTCGCGAGCGAAAGGAGAGGAAGAGAAAGAACGGCGAGGCCAGCGGCGCAGCTGCAGCTGTCAATGGCGCAAAGCCCAGCGCTTTTGCTCAGCGTCGCAATAGCTTGGCTAAAGCTTCGCGAGATCCCCGCGATGAACCTATTCCCAAGAAGCGTCGCGCGCCTACTGTTGTTCCAGAGGAGGAGAACGCTGTTGTGAAGACGAGATCGCCCAGTCCCGTTATTGACTTTGACGGCCTTAGCCGACCCAGTAAGTTCCTTTCATTTACTGTACTTTCGCGTCGCAAAGCTTGCTAATATAGCTCAGGCCGTGGAACTCGAGAGCGACGAGAAGAGACCGAGGAGCAGCAAGTTGAGCGACTGGATCGCATGCGGGGCGCTGTGCGCACCATGCTCGAATGTATCGGCGAGGATCCCGATCGCGAGGGTCTTCTCGATACGCCTTCGCGCTACGCAAAGGCGCTTCTCTTCCTAACAAAGGGATACCAGGTCAATGTCGAGGACATTGTTAACAATGCTCTATTCAGAGAGGGACACAGCGAGATGGTTATTGTCAAGGATATTGAGATTTTCGTAAGTACTTCAAGCTCCAATTGGGGGGAATCTGCTAACACCGTCTAGTCTCTTTGCGAGCACCACCTCGTTCCATTCACAGGCAAGGTACACATTTCTCCGACATCGCGCAATTCTTCTGTAGCAACAGCTGACTCCTTCTTCCCCGCAGATGCACATCGGCTATATCCCCAACGAGACCGTCATCGGCCTCTCCAAACTCCCCCGAATCGCCGAGATGTTTGCCCGCCGCCTTCAGATCCAGGAGCGCCTTACCAAGGAGGTTGCCCACGCCATCATGGAGATCCTCAAGCCCCAGGGCGTCGCCGTCGTCATGGAGTCGAGCCATCTGTGCATGGTGATGCGCGGTGTCGAAAAGACAAGCACCAGCACAATTACCAGCTGTGTCCTCGGCTGCTTCGAGCGCAAGTCCAAGACGCGCAACGAGTTCCTCAACCTCATTGGTATCAACAACCGATGAGATGCTATTTGTCACCCAACAAGCTTCGGTCCACTACGAACCGAACAATCCTTCAACACACTTATGATGAATAACTATGAAGAAACATTCACCATGCATAGGGGGCCACTGTCTACGACAGCAAAGCCAAAGAGTACCATCACCTTTTGATTTATCTGCATTTTCGGCGTTTACGGTTCGGGGGCGGGATTTCTCCTTTCGTAGGGCGGCTTTGGGACACAGAAAGAGAAAGGCCGTGTCTTCAACATATTCAGGTCTAAGTTGTCATTAAATATCTTGGAAAAACAGGCGGGTAGAAGCGATCATTAGCTATTGTCCCATTAGACGTCCGGGCTCAACGCCCTGGAGAAAAAAGAACTTTGTTAGAGCTGTGGACTCTTGAATTGAATTGATATCGATAATACTATTGTGTGGTATTTGTAAAGGAATTTGTAAAACTTAATTTGGCGTGTTATCTTAGCTTACACGTTTCGCCCTTCAGACGCCTCGTTGATGCATCTCATACGTACAGTTGAACCAAAAAATGTGGCTGAGACAAACACTCAGCTCTGCATTGTACCGACCTATGACTCCATTCCCGTCTTGGTATTTTTAGTAGCCTAATGAGAACGCCCTCTACCGCAATCAACTTTCAACCAAGCTTACTCCCCGTCTAGGAGGGCGTCCATGCCGTTCCTCTCATTCTCCAAGGATGCTGTGGTCATCTTAACATCCGCCCCGATATCTTTTCTTTTTTCGTCTTCTTCATCTTGGTTCGTCATGTCCTTGAACATTTGATCCACGTTACCCTCTTCTTGCTTCATCATATCATCATCCATGGGGTTGGACATGCGTCTATCAGCATCACTCATAGAGCCACGTCCAGTGCCCCAAATGTTGGGACCCCACATTCTCTCAGCCTGTTGTCTACCCAGCTCAGTTCTTGAGAGGATTTCAAGGGCTTTGCTTTTCTCAGCCTCGTTATGGAAGCTGATATCGTCTTGTCCTTGTAGAAGCTTTTCTTCAAGAGACATAGAATTGTCGACGACCAGCTGCGGACCACCGGCTCCCAGCAAGCCGGGATGGATTGCACTACCTAAGTTGACAGAGTTGTCTCTCGAATGGCTCGAGGATTGCGATTCTCGACGATCCAAATGTCCGTGACCCGTCGGACTACCAGCTTCGCCAGATCGTGAGTAATATCCTGCGCCTCCATATCCCCCAGCTGCTGGTAAACCGGAACCTGGTGAAGTATGTGCAGCGGCAACCGCTGCTGCCTCGGCATTGGCTGCTTTACGCCGCAGACTATTCGCCTTTCCCTTCGCATGCTCAGGGAGGTCATCGGGGTTATCAACTCCATACTCGACCAACATCTTCTGCAGCTTTGTTGGCCTAGGCTTTCTCGTGCTCACTGACTGGTCCATAATCGGCGGAGCTTCAGGAGCCACACGACACCATTTATGAAGCTCCTGGCGGAAGAAGTTGGTCTCATATGCCAAAAGAACTTCAGCACCTTCGATCTTGCGAAGATAGAATCGTTGAGTCTCTACTTCGGCTTCCGTAGACAATAGAGTGCTGCAGTAACGAGCGATATGGTTTCGGAAATTCTGCGCATTATCGATGATCTTGGTCAAAACCTCCTCTTCCTCGGGTTGGAAAGGTAGTGTAGCCATCTCTTCTGCAATTGCCTTCAGGTCCTCCAGTTTGGGTCGCGACGCATCTCGAGGGATCTTCATGCGCCAGTCGCAAATCGGGCACGTATACTTGTCGTCTTCCTTGACCTTTCCACGAGCAATCTTGAGACACTTGTAGTGATACCTAGGAAGGTTAGAAGTGCATGACATTTAGTTCAAATCAACTCACCATTCATGACACATCTCGCATTCAATCATCATCCCCGCCTCGACCTTTCTGCAGATGCAGAAAACCTGCCGCGATCGACTGTCGTCCCACTTGCTTACCCCTGGCTCGGGACTGACCTCCCTGGAGACTGGTTCCCCAGGTAGTCGAGGTGTATCGTGTTCAATGTCGAAGCAATCTTGGTTGCGCTCCAACACGTACTCCAGGTGACTCTTAAGGATGTGGAGTGGTGCGTTCGACTTTCCAAACAGTTTCTTACCTTTGCGCATCCAGTCCTCGTGGCGCTTTCGTTCGTTTTCGAGGTCAAGAGTCCCGTTTGGCTTCGAGTTGAGATCGTCCAACTTCTTCTGGATCTCCACCACTTCCGAATACTTCGGTCGTTGTCGGTAATCGGGATTGCGGCATCGTGCTGTCAGATCGAGGATTTGACGGTGCGCCTCACGCTGCTTGTGGAGGATTTGGTCAACGGCGCTCAAGGTCTCCTGCGACACGGGGAGAGCGTTAATCTGCACTTGATGTGACAGTGCTTCAAGCTGTGGGTAGTGAACAAACTCAGCCACGATGAGTTCCTTGGCCTTCTTCTCCCACTGCTGACCAGCGAGCATCTGTTCGCTATAGTAGGTAAGGTGGTCATTGTAAGGCGGTATTTCGAGTCGTTTGCCCTCCTCAATAAGATCCTGCACCTCCTTGAGTGTCATATATACTCCTCGATTGCCGCGTGCCTTTTGGTTCCAGCGCGACTGTTCCAACACTTTGGACAACTGATCGACCTCAGGCGTATCCACATTGAAACTGCGCCCTTCTTCGAGAAGCTCCTCGATCGTTTCAGTTGGTAGAGCGGATGTGTTCTTCAGAGCCTGTGCGGCACTTGTCTGGAACTGCTTGATGGCCTCGGCGCGCTCTTGAAGTTGCAGAATCTCTGGACAGTCAAAGCCAATGCGTTCGGCTTCGTCCAAGAGCCGGTAGATATTGGTGACATTTCGCGATTCTCTCTCCTTTTGATCGTGCTCAGAGTTACCAATCGACTTTCGCATGCCCGACTGCCAGGCCTTCTCGTTTTTACGCCGGTTCTGTTGCTTCCTGACCGTGTAATTCGTTGCCTCTTCGACCCAATCATTGCAGCGATTGACAAACTCCTGGAGAATCGGCAGTGAAGGAAGGTCATGGGGAATGCGCTCACCCTCATGAAGGAGCGCACGTAGTGTTTTGAGCGATGGCCTTGACTCTTCTTCCAGCATCTTCTCGTACTTTTCCTCCCACACCTCAGGAGTCTGTGCTTTTTCCATCACCTTGCGATAAATCGCATCCATATCGTCATCTGCCTTTCGATAAAAGAGGATATGTCCATCGCCTTGGAACCGTGCCTGCTCAGGCATGTCGCAGCAAGCGTGATATCCTGCATGCAGTAAGCAAAGCACCTTGCCAGACTGTAAGCACTTAAAGCGTGACAGATACGAGAATGCCTTGCAGTAGCTACAGCATTGCTCTTCTTCGTCTTGGACATCCTCGTCTTCTATCTTGACTGTTAATGAACATGCATCTTCGCTACCTCCCACTAGTTGGCAACGATGCGGCGAGGATTCGAGATGTTTCGTAGTAAGTTGTTCTCGTTGAGCAATCTCTCGTTTGTGGATTCGATCAAGGGCAGGCGCTAGCCATTTCGCGGTTTGTATTGTAAGGCCGGTTGCCGTACTCTCTGCAGCGGTCCACAAAAGCTCATCGTGAGAAAAGCATGGCTGTCTTCGGAATAGCTGTAGTCGCTCCACGCCGGCAAGACCAAAGGGTTCCCAATCGTGTGGCGCAAAGTTGACGGCTTCGTTGCAATTGAATCCGTGATTGAATCCAGCATGGTAAGCTTGAGGGAACGTAATGACGAGCTGCCCGGCTCTTTGGTCAAGAGCGTACACACGAACACCGGCCTTCTTCAACTGCTCGGGAGTCAAGAGTGTAACCAGCTGGAAAAGAAGATCGGGCTGTGTCTCGAAAAGTTCCGGCACAGCTTCCTTCATGGCGTTTTCGAACTTTTCGGCATCCTCGCCTGGAATACCGTACCATGTCTTGGTTGCGCCAAGGTGCTGGTAGTTGGCAGAGTAGGCGTAGTGATCCTCGTTGTGCCAACAGAAGGTGGAAAAGATCATACCAACATAGACCCAGGGTACCGTCATGCCAGAAATATCGGACTTGATGTGTCGGAACAAACTCTCGGGGTGGAACGGGAGAACATTGAGATTCCAGGGATCGGTCGCATACGGGTTGCTGGGATGTCTTTCAACGGTCGGAAATCCTGAACCATGAGTCGTGCAGTGAATATCGGCTCCGTATTCGACTTCAACCGTCTCTTCGAGGTCGGCAACCAATCTCCAAAACTCTGTCTCAACATCCTCTTCCGTTACAGGTCGGTGGCAGTTGAGCTCGTGGTCGAAAGGCATCTTCTTCTCAAAGTAGCCTTGCTTGAAGTCGTTTGCCTTCTGCTGGAACTGCTTCAGTGAGTACAAGCCTCCCTCCTCGAAGCCGAATTGGCCATCGCCAACGAGGCATCTTGGACAGTTCCATTCGGCGGTATCAGGCTTTCGCTTCAGAGGTGGGTCGAGGCATGCTGGATGGTAGGAATGATCGCAGGATTCACAGATCAGTAGATCTCCAGTGTCTTCACCGCGTCCACAGGTTTCGCATTTCTATGCATGTCAATAAGTCTATTTCTTATTGCGGAACTGAACTTACCTCATCTGTCGGTGCTGGCTCTTCTCGTGGAATCCTTGGAACCGAAGGACGGAATGGCGTCATGTGCGATCCAGCCACAGTGGGTACGGCATCTACATTCAATGTGTTAGTTTAAAGTCCATGGAACCAATGAAAAATGGGATCGGTCATCGCAGCTAAAATCCCTGCGCTTGGCCACCAACGTCAGGAAGGGAAATGCTCTACCCATGCGACAACTAGGATTCGCGACCAGGAAAATAAATGCAATGGCCATCACTTGCCTTTTTTGAGTCGCTTACTGCGACGACTGCTAGCCGCCTCAGAGTCTTCTTTGGCAGCGTCGTTGTCTTTCTTGGTCGAGTCAGACGAGCTTTCGCAGCTAAGCTGACGTTTCAGCGCATGAGCTTTGACAAGGCTTGCAACTCGGTTCTCTGGGGTGTTCTTTGCTGAAGAAGTAGGACTATCGAAACGCTTGGGATCGGGTGTGAAGCTCTTTGGCTCACTAGTCGCACTGCGATTGACACTCGTGAATCCAGAATTTACCGCAGTGAAGCCCCCAGAGTTGACTGGAGTAAATCCACCAGACGTAGGTGCTTGCGAAGGAGCAGGCGGGGCGTCGGCCATAGGAGTGTCGGGATCAATTTCTTTCTTCACTCCGTTGATGCTGGCTTGTAGAGCGTCGGAAGCATTGCGCGCCGGAGAGTCGCCCCGAATACTTATGGGTGTGTTGACATTCGATCGCTTGACTGGTGTTTGCGCAGGGCTCGGTGTCAACGGTCCGCCATATTCCTGCTCTAGCTGCTGATGAACACCGGGCTTCGCTAGGCGTAGGTACTCCTCGTACGGGCAGAGCCATCGCTGGTAAGAGTTTTTGAGGGAAGTTGAAAGTGAGGACATGATCTTGCCGCTATATCCCAAATCGCGGCCGATTTCCGCCCATTTTTTATGCTTGCAGACCTTTTCAAAGCCGCCCCGTGACTCAACAGCCTTCTTAAGTCGATAAAGATCAAGCGGTTTCTTATCCACATATGGTAAACGATGAAGATTAGTGCCATGTTGTTTGTGAAATTTTGAGAGGCCATCAAGATAAGTAAGGTTAGCCCGTGTACCTGTGACATGTGAGCTGAATGTTCAGATGGTGTAGTCGGAAAACAAGTGTGGAACACGTACTCCCTTCCACTGAGTTCAACTCTTGTTTTCGGGTCCTAAAATGGAATTTCTAAACAATTAGCACGAGCCACCAACACAAGCTGTCGCGCATTGCGGATAGCCTAAAGAACGCGCTGAAAATGCGCCGGACTGTCGTACCTCGGTATCGATTGCAAAATCTGGGTTCCAAGAATCTGGTGGAATAATCTTACAGATGCCAAAGTTCTTTGCTTCTGGTGTGATTTTCCGTAGGTATTCGAAAGGGTCCCGCCATTCCTCCTCGGTTGGACAATATGTTGGAGCCTCTTCTAGGCCATGTGGGCGACTCTGCTTGACCACGGGTTCTCTGACTGCAGTAGGCTGACCACGACGTTCGACCGAGGTAAGGTCCAAAGGAGGGCTTGTAAGAGAACTGAGAGGCGTTTGTGGGTTGATGGGATGATAGCCGTTGGAGTTGACTTTGGGCTTCGGTTTCGACGAGGGGCCAGCGGCAGTGGCAGAGGGCGAGCTTCGCGAACTCGCATTCGTGCTGTGAGAGCCTGCGGGGGCTACGGCGCCGACGGTTGGTACTGATACCATGGTGAAATTGGACGACGGAGGACAGAAAATAGGCGACAGCTAGAGAGAAACGTATTGAGGGTATCGGTTGGGCGTTACGATTGCGCGGCCTGTATCGACTTCATACTCGGGGAGACCGTTATCGTCAGTAAACCACCGGCATCGCAGGCTATCGGGCTTCAATCGCGACGAGAAACCAGGCTTATATTCCACGTGTGAATTGACCAGAGGAGCAGAAAGTGGGAGGATGTCAAGTCGGTATTCGAATCTGCACTGCAAGGTTAATGTCAAGTTGTACGTGATTGAAAGGTTACGAAGAAGGGAGAGCACAGGTTCCATAACCAACTAACACGGGGAATATGATACTCACGATTCAAATGTCAATATAAAAAGAACTGACTGTGCAAAAAGACACAGTCAATGCACCGTCACTCTAAACTCAGAGACGTTCGCATCCAATGTTATTTGTGGTGATGGTTGAAATAACGAGTAATGCAACCCGGGGCGTGGACGTTGATGTTAGAGTGAAAGAACCTAGAGCGAGGAAGGAGCGGAGGGTGAAGGGTGTGAGTGGGAACTGAACTAAACTTGGGAAGGTGGGAATGGGTCGAGGGAATCCTAGATCTTGGAGGCGCGAGCGTCCACCTTCGCCTGCGGCTGCGGCTACCGTACCTAAGCACACAAAGGGAACGACAAGGGACGAGGGTGTGAAGGGAAGGGTGCGGCAGGAGGTTCCTGGAAAGGCGCTGCCATAGTGGACAACCGGTACCTCCATTTAGCACATGCCTGGCGCCAGGTACAGGTATCTAGTACCTGCCTCCGCCTGCCCTCGGCCATGGAAGGCCCGGTGCTTCGGACCCGCGAAAATAAGAGTAGTAGGAGCCATACTGAGCGACAACAGCTTGGAAATGCCCATCAAGATATGACTTTGTCTATAATGATCATCTACAATTCTAGACATGTTTTTCACGGTCGATTAGCACTCGGTTGGTCGTCGCAGCGCTGAAAAACGCCGTCCCGATACAGGGACCCGAAAGACTCATGTGGCGGACCCACTAGCGACGACATCCGGCCGGCGCTCCAACCCCATTATTCGATAGAATCACATCGTTTTTACAAACGTAACGTGTTGGAGACAAATTGTGGAAGAAATTCGATTCTGGAAAGGCAGGCGACATGCGATTTGCAGCATTGCGGTTGAGAACGATGGTTGCCTAGATCTACAGCCTGATCTCGTAAGTTCACCCACAAGCTTTGCGACAATGCTTGTAGGGAACCTTCCAGGGAGGACGCCGTGAGGCACATACTGGCATCGGCCATTGAGCCATCATTACAGCGACCCCGACACATCCAGCGACAATTACATGCTCAGCTCGTCGTCAAGCATCGCGGTCTGACAGTGACGGATCGATTGATTATCTTACGGCCACGTCGTCATGGAGAAGGAGGTATCCGAATGCGGCAGAGCATGGTGACATTGAGTCCAGTCACGCGCTGACTGGCATCATCATATTCCTTGTCCAGTGTGTGGCTGCCCTTTGTCCCGCTCAAAGGCATGCATGGCATGGCATGGCCCCTAAAAGTCTGACGGCCACAGCTCCAAAAGGCGGGCCCAGAAAAAATCCAATCTGATATCGAACTTTCAATGAGCAGGGGTTAGTTAATAATTGGCCGCTGCCGAGCCAATCACGATGAGATGACGTTCAGCACAAACGCCGGGGTCCTGGTCAGCAACTCTGTGCGTGGGGAACCCGGGGCAAGGTAAACAGAGCCTACGTGATGAGGGCTAGGTTCGGCATTTTGGGTTCAATCCCACGCATGAATTAAGCAGCAATATTCTGATATCAAACCTAAGGGCAGTTTTCCGAGCCTGGAGGCTACAATTAACTTGAACGACCCCCTGCCGAGCCCTTGTGGAGGGATGCGTTGACATGGATGTTAAAAACATCCTCGTCTACCCACCGTGGAACGCCAACATCCGAAACATTAGACAGAGATGAGACTTAATAACAGCTACCATCTGAGCAAAATACAATAACGGGTATCTTTCCAGTCAACGCCAAGCAACGCCAAACCCCCGACCCATTCAGATTTCTTCCTCCGCGTCTGCTTCCGCCGCAGCCGCCTTCTTGGTACGCCGTCGCTTTTTAAGCAAAGCCTGAACCTCCTTCTGGCCCCGGACGCGAAGAGTCAACTCTTTCATCATATCACTCCAATTTATCTTGCCGCCACAACTGGGACACGTGCATGATCGTGGCAGCAATGTCCCTTTGTCCTCATCTTTGAGAGCGTGCTTACCCCAGCAGTCGAGATGTCCCATAGCTTCACATCCATCGTGAGGACACATTGGTTGCAATCCCTTGTTTGACTCTAGTGCTTCGTGACAATGGACGCAGTTTCCCTCTCGTTCAAAAGACACGACGTTATGCGCCTTTTCGACATAAGGTTTCAGGTGAGCATAGTCGAGCGGCAAAGCGTGAATGCCCCATGCTTCTGGTGCCGAGCCTGGATGTGAGGTATCTTCTGGTGCAAAATCCGTAGCAATTTTTATGCCTTCTCGCGGTGGTGCGTCGGGAGACTGGATCCTTTTATCCCAAGCCTTCTTGGACTCTTTCGCGAAAAAGTGCAGGGTAAGTGGCCAGCGTGCAAAGCTTGGCACACCAAGGAGCAAATGAAGATTAGAAACGACAGACTTGAGGCTGTGAATAGGCCTGCGAGGCTTTCTTTTTCCTTTGGCTTTCGGAGCTGCCTTTGTTATACGTTCATCTGTTGAAATGTGCAACGTTAAATGGGGATTCGTCAAAGCCCATCTGCAAAGTTAATCAGCAAAAGAACCACCACATCTTCGCACGAACGTACTCAAACTTGAGAGCAGCAATCGAACTCGGGAATCCAGTAACCACGATAATGGGTTCCCACGGTCGTAATGTGTCTCGTGACGTTCGCACAGCACCTCCACGGGCTACACCATTGTGCTGTTTCAGGCGTCTCGGGGGATTCGGCGTGGAGCCGATGTAGATTGATGCATGGCGCACTGTTGACCGGAGTACGTAAACCGTATATAGAGCTGGTATCGGTCTTGCGAGTTGCGACATGTCTGCTGTAGACCGAAATCTTTTTCTGACGATGTTTACTTGGTGTGAGCTGAGTTGGAGGGGCGATGGAATGTATGACTAATCAAGTCATGATGCCTAGAGTAGCCCCTTTTCACGATGGTAGTAAGACGGAATGCGATCATGATCATAATTAACCCATAGTGATTCTTTTCCGAGACTCCAAAGCCTCTACTTGCATTATACCAATCTTTACACCATAAAGTACATATCTACCCTACAACAAACCCTGCTTCTGCAAATCATAGTACACCTTCTCGGGCATGACATTGCCCTCTCCATCCTCCATTTGTACCACGCTACCCTCGTCAACCTTAGTTCGCTTCTTCTCCTTCTGGATTCTCTCCCAAAGGTTGAGCGCCTCGTCAATACGAGTGATATCTCGGAACAGTGATGTGTTGGTGATGCCCAGACACTTCAGACCGTAGATGTGTCGCGCCTCGTTGAAGTGCTTATCAAAGGCGCGTCGACCCATGTACACGAAGTTTCCGCAGATTTCGCAGGGAAATTCAACACCCAGACCGTGAAGGCGGTACAGCCAGAAAGGAATGGGCTTGCCATCCCAGGCAAGAGGGAGCTTGAGAGGGTTGTAGATTCGCTCCTCGCCATCCTCGTCCTCTCCTTCTCCCTCATCGGGCGCCTCTTGGGGTGTTTCGTCGGCGTTGAAGAGGTTCTCTAGCTCCTGCGCGCGCTCGCGTTCCGTCATGCCCTGCTTGCGCTCGACGTTGACTCTAGTATCGCTGCGCTCGGTGCTCATGGCGCTGGCCAATCGCTTCACCCTGTACTCTCGCTCTGCTACAGCGCGCTCTTTTAGTCGGGTCGCTGATACTGTTCCATTTGAAGCGCCGTTGGTGGGAGCCGAGTCTTCTTCCTGACGCTGTTTCCTCTGCTCTGCCGCCTTGATGTGTTTTCGCCCTGTAAGATGGTTCTTGTAGACGTTTTCGTTCTTGAACTCCTTTTGACAGTCGTCGCACCACACAGCATCTGCCGTGCTGGTCTCCTTGGCGGTGGCATTCATCGAAGCTGCGTCTTTCTCCCAGCCCTGAATCTCATCCTTTTCCCACGCTGTCTCGAACTCCTGATCGAATGATGCAAGGACCTTGTCCACATTTTCCAGCGGTCGTGTCCGTCGCATGAAACTCTCGAGGTATTCTGCTAGTTGGCCGACGTACTTAAAGTACTGGTCTGTCAGCTTGTTTGGTCGCGTGACGCCGCCATGGCCTGGGGCAAAGTTGTCAAAGGTCTCGAGATATTGCAGATATGTGAGTCGTCTGACGTTGGGAAGGTTCAGGTAGGCTTCGTGGCAGGTGTTTAGATCGAAGAATCGTCCGTAGGCTTCCTCTCCAGAGAAGAGTGAATCCACAATGGATGGCATAGGCTCTCCATCTGGTCTCCTGACCTTGTATCGTTGTTCCGAGTTCTCTGCTTGCTCGTTGGGGTATCTTGCGTGGTGATCGCGGACATCTTTAAGCTGCTTGTAGAACTCTTCGAATGGGTCACCGGTACCAATCTGTTGAATCTCTTGTGATCGGACGCCGTTTTCGTCTTTGTAAATATCGAGGAGGTTGTTTGATTGGACTTGAATCTGATCTAATAATTGAGAAACCTCATGGTCTCTGTTGAGGCGATCACGGATCTGAAGAGTCAGTGGATGAACTCTTAAGAAATTGAAGGCACTCACATGTCTGGGCTCGTCGCGAATGCGATCGGCGATACCTTGTTCGATGCGCTCTAGATCCTCATGGATGTAGCGCTGCTCTTCGAGGACGAGCATTTCGGCGAATCTGGTGTATAGAAGCTCTCGAGGATATTAATGGGCGTATACCGATAAAATCCTCAGCCGCTGGTAAAAGATGAGATGTCAAGATGAGCTTGATGCTGTCAAAAAATTGCGGAGCCTCCTCGTCGCGAGTTTCAGTGGCGTTCAGGCGCGGTTTGTCGCACCGAAGTATATCCGGCGCTGCGCGTGCTACGTCCAACTCTAAAAGTTGCATGGCCAAAACTTTGACCCCAGAAAACACCCCAACTTCATCGCAGAAGCGTCATTCTCTAATCTCTGCAAATTACTTTATCAACAACAGACGCAACTATGGCTGAAGGCGCAGGAGGAATTGACCGCAAGGCCGATGAGCGGATGGAGTTTTCTACCTCTAAGGAGGTTACAGTCCATCCGACATTCGAGTCGATGTCGCTGAAGGGTATGTCGCAAGCTACGTATCCATTGATCCAGCTAACAATTTCCAGAAAATCTCCTTCGTGGTATCTACGCTTACGGATACGAGTCCCCCTCGGCTGTTCAATCTCGAGCTATCGTCCAGGTCTGCAAGGGCCGCGACACCATCGCCCAGGCCCAATCCGGTACTGGAAAGACCGCGACCTTTTCCATCAGCATGCTGCAGGTTATTGACACTGCGGTGCGAGAGACACAGGCGCTGGTCCTGTCACCGACACGGGAGTTGGCGACTCAGATTCAGTCTGTTGTCATGGCGCTGGGTGACTACATGAACGTGCAATGTCACGCTTGTATTGGTGGTACCAACGTGGGAGAGGATATCCGCAAGCTCGACTACGGCCAGCACATCGTTTCCGGTACTCCAGGCCGTGTTGCAGATATGATTCGACGACGACACTTGCGTACCAGACACATCAAGATGTTGGTCCTGGATGAGGCCGATGAGCTCCTCAATAAGGGTTTCCGAGAGCAGATCTACGATGTGTACCGATACCTTCCCCCTGCCACCCAGGTTGTGGTCGTCAGTGCCACTCTCCCCTACGATGTGCTCGACATGACGACCAAGTTCATGACCGACCCCGTGCGCATTCTTGTCAAGCGTGACGAGTTGACCCTTGAAGGTCTCAAGCAGTACTTTATTGCCGTCGAGAAGGAGGACTGGAAGTTTGACACCCTATGCGATCTCTACGATACCCTCACCATTACGCAAGCTGTCATCTTCTGTAACACCCGCCGCAAGGTCGACTGGCTCACCGACAAGATGCGCGAGGCCAACTTTACCGTCAGCAGCATGCACGGTGACATGCCCCAGAAGGAGCGAGACAGCATCATGCAGGATTTCCGCCAGGGTAACAGCCGAGTGCTCATCTCGACCGATGTGTGGGCTCGTGGTATCGATGTGCAGCAGGTCAGTTTGGTTATCAACTACGACCTTCCAAGCAATCGTGAGAACTACATCCACCGCATTGGTCGTAGCGGCCGATTCGGTCGCAAGGGTGTTGCTATCAACTTTGTTACTACCGAAGATGTGCGCATTCTGAGAGACATTGAGTGTAAGTTGCCTTAACTTTCTGATGTGAGGAAGCTGAAACTGACTTTTTAGTGTACTACTCTACCCAGATTGACGAGATGCCCATGAACGTTGCCGACCTCATAGCATAAGCTGAGAGCCGATGGGAATCGTTATGATATCTTTTCAGTCATTATAGTAAGAGGAACGCCGCGTCGAGGGTACGCCGGTGGAAGAACGTGGAGGAAGGGGGCCATGTACTATGCCTAGTAAGTTGCCGTTCTTCTTATAAAATCGACCAAGACTAATCCAATAGATTCAAAAGTGCAACAGATTGTCAAGAATGGAAATTATTGGGGGTATCAATATGACCCTGAATCCAAGGGCCTTAGCAAAAGAATCAAAAATTCAAACTTGAACCGGTTGTCATCCGGCCTTATCTCTACTGTCGCCCGAACTTTCCCAATTAGTCCAAGTCCCCTCCTTGCTACCCTCTTTGACGTGTGGATGTGCCAGCTATTGATTGGAGCCGTTGCAACGCCATGCAGATCACCCCGGTAAATCTGATTAAACTCCTCAACTCCAATTTTGACTTCATCATCCTTGTGCCTTGAAACGGTTATCACGATCGTTTTCCGAGGGCCTTGATTTTTTTACGTGATGGATTGCTTCTTTTGATCAGCATGGTCTCTTCCCCACGGGGTAATAAGATTGCAACAATATCACGACTGTCTTTGGAGGTTGGAACAAGAAGCATTCTACGGGTTGTCCTTGTCTCATGTTCCAATAGTGTATTGTATTAACTGGTCTTGGCGTCCATCTTGCTTTAAACGTCTGACTGGCCTGTGTTATGAATCTGAGTAGGCATTTGCCACAGGCTTTTCAACAGCATGTGATGACCTTGTTAGCCCAACCAGAAGTAGACTCATTCTTTGACGAAAATTCTATTTCTTTTATGATAATCTTATGATAAGTTTATGGTCATGTATGGAGATCTTTAGACTATATATTACTTAGTTGTTACATAAGTTCAGTCTCGCTCCGAGATCTCGGAATCGCCCTCCGACTATCTTGTGGACCAGAATTCGACTTGTCACAAGTCTTCAACAATACGATACCCTTATCATCTTCAACCCGTGAGGTAATGAGTCCCCAGATAGCAAACCCTGCCATGCGCCGCCCGATCCGTGCCCATTGCGCCCCGAGAGGATCTATCCTGTAGTTGGCAAACCATCCGCACGTCTCCGAATCGTGCGCTATACTGAAAACGGCGTATACTTTGCAGGAAAAAAGAATGCGGAGGTTTCGCTAGCGCGCTGCGGGTGCACCCTTGTGCAACTCGATATCTGGGGTAAAGATAACAAACCTAGTAAAGATATAAGAAGGCGAAGATCCCCTACGGCAAGAAAAACTAAAACAGATCATTCATCAACTTTTATTACATTTGTGTGTCTTTTGCCAGAGAATGAGCATAACTTTCTATACTACTTATCCGACCATCGACTCAAGCTCTGGCGTACCATGGAGAAAGCCGCACCAATGAACCAGGCGGAACGCGATGCCCTCGATCTCGCAGCTCTCGGCCATGCCGAGACGCTCAGTCGCAAATTCAGCATGATGAGCATGCTATCTCTTGCTTTCTGCATTCTTGGTACCTGGGCCGTGTGTGCACAGAGTCTCGCCACTGGTATTGAGAACGGTGGACCGGTAACTTGCCTCTGGGGACTCCTCCTCGTCACCCTATGCAACGTATGCATCGCCATGTCGTTAGGAGAACTATGTTCTTCGATGCCAACAGCTCTGGGACAGGCGTTTTGGGTGGGAAAGTTGTGGAAGACAGCGACCGGACGATTCATGAGCTATATGACAGCTTTCATCAGTGTCTTCGGTTGGTGGTGTCTCTCAGCATCACAGATCGCATTCATGTCCGAGTTCGTTTTGTCTATGAAACTTATGTTCGATCCTGACTGGACAGTCGGAAGTAAAGGTTGGGTTCTGTTCTTGGTATACACAGGTATCAACATCCTGTTCACATTCATCAACTACGTCGGATGTCGCTCGGAGAAGTTCCTCCCCTGGTTCAACAACTTTGTCGCCGTTGGCTTCGTCGGACTATTCATCGCCTTTTGCCTCGTCCTCCCTATCGGTGTCGGAACGAAATCGAACCTCGAATATCAATCGGCTGAATTCGTCTTTGGATCATGGATCAACGAAACTGGTTGGGCTGACGGTGTGGTTTGGTTTCTGGGACTAGTCCAGGCTGCTTATGCCTTGACTGCTTATGATTCCGTTCTTCATATGGTAGAAGAAATTCCTGCCCCTCGACGTAACGCCCCGAGAACAATGGTTATGGCTGTGGTCATGGGTGCTATTTCAGGTTTCATCTTCTTGGTAGCTTGTCTGTTTTGCATTCAAGACCTTGATACCACCTTGGATCCTCCTTCCGGCTTTCCTTTTATCGAACTCGTCCAGAACATTGTTGGTCTCAAAGGAGCTGCGGTCTTGATCGCTCTGTTTATCTTCAACGGGTTTGGTCAAGGTGTTTCGATCTTGACTTCGGCCTCCCGACTTACTTGGAGTTTTGCTCGTGATGGAGGTCTTCCTTACGGAGAGTATTTCTCCTACGTTGACCCTTACTGGCAAGTCCCTGGACGTTCTTTGATTCTTCAGGGAGTCATTATCAATCTTGTTGGACTCTTGTATCTTTTCTCCAGCACTGTTCTGGAGGCTATCTTGAGCGTCAGCACCATTGCCTTGACAATTTCATACGCAATTCCCATCGCTGTCTTGATGGCTGTGGGCCGAGGCAAGTTGCCTTCAGGAGGAGAGTTTGGTCTGGGCAGATTTGGACCAGCACTCAACGTCGTTTCGATCATCTACACTGTCATCACCACTGTGTTTTTCTTCTTCCCGGGTACACCAGACCCAGTGATTTCGGATATGAATTTCGCCATTGTTGTGTTTGGAATCATGCTGGTCATTTCTCTTGGATTCTGGGTTGTTAAGGGTCGCAAGTCTTTCCTGAAGATTGAGGATTTGTCTGATGATGTTCTTTATGGGGAAGGGGATGATGACCAGCCGAGAGAAGCTGAGGTTCCTGAAAAGAGCTAAAATGGAGTATAGAACCACCTAGGGGAAATAGACGATATAGTTACAAAATCTTTTCAAAGTTATGGTGCGGCCTAGATGTGACTATGATCCAACTCGTTGACCGTTATGTATGCATCCTTGATCATATCAGAGGAACTCATCCATCTCCTCGGCTGACAATTCCTTTTCCCTCGCAATATACGCTCGTTCGAGCTGTTCAGACGTCTCCTGATATTCGTCCTGAACAATTTCTATCAGGTGGTCCCAAGCTTGATCTATCACGTAGCCCCGGACCCCTCGATACCATTTCACCAGATCTGGGTCGTTACCGTCGGTTTTCTTCTTGATGAGACGATCGATAATATTGCTTGCTGTGGACATATCTCTATCTGATATTGCCCGGAGAAGCTCTTGGAGGTTCGACATGTGACGCGTCAAGTCGCGGATTAACAGGTTGAAATAAAACACGATGAAAGCTTCTTGCACAGAAGGATCTTTCCGAACGATATCGTAGCTAGATTTCCATTCTTCGGTTTCCAAGTAAAAATCCAAGAGGCCCAAGGGAGTGCGCTGGCTATTGGTTAGGAGTTGTGAGTCGACATGGCTGAGATCTTGGTCGGCAAGATATTTGATGACATCGACATCAGGAAACTCAGCCACCACGTGAAGGATGTTTCTTGAAGTCTCGTCGATGGCGCTCAGTGAGGCACCTGCATCGACAAGAGCACGCAGGACCGTCAAGTTTCTGTATCCCAAGGCCGTCATTACTGGGGTGCGGCCCATATGATCTTTTGCTTCTAAACCAGCTCCATGATCTTTCAAGAGGTGCAATATTTCCCCAACTGCCTGCTGATCCGGATTCTCTGGCTGGGCAAGACGGTGTAGCGGAGTTTCGCCCAGATTATCAGACTTTGACGTGGAGGCTCCTGCGTTGAGTAATAAGCGGACACACTCGGTGGATAGTGTTTCGATAGTCTTCTGCAGCGCAGTGGCACCGAATTTGTTCCTTCGGTTTATTTCCCTGCGACACTCATCATGATCTAGAAGTCTCCGTATGATTGCCTCCCTCCTATACCATGCAGCATACATGAGGGGGGTTTCTCCATTCAAATCACCATTCCCATTGATGTTAGCTTTAGCCATGATCAAGTGCTCGAGTGCTTCCAAGTTGTTGTTTAGCACTGCGTAAGGAATAGGAGCATTCCCATATTCGTCCAGCTCGTCGATTGCCCACGGTTCCTCTCGTAGTGCTTGAGCAAGCCCATCGTTTCTCATGGCAGCTCTGTGAACTTGTGTCGTACGCACATCATCCCAGTCTCGCACGAATGATAGCGTTTTCTCCAGTATTGTGTCGGAAGAGTCTCCATACTTGATGTTGCGTTTCTTGGTATCTACGGCCCAGATACTGTAGCCTAATTCCCTACTTAACGTTAGCAGTACTCGCCTTAGCTTTGTCTTATACGATCGAACCTTGGTAGTCCCTGGTGTGGCAGCAGATTCTCCCACAACTTGAGAAGTACCTCGACAAGTTCGAAGTTATTCATCGAAAGTGCTTGCTGTATTTTGCGTCAGCTGTTTAAATAAATTACAATGAAAACCATCCACACAATCTACATACCCCGATCAAGTTTTCCCCGTACTGGTTGGTATCGTTGGGAAAGTATACAAATCCCTTGCTGATATGCTTTCGTAACATTGACGGTTCCACCATCACTTCCCAGATGCTGTCGTCCCATGGAATTACTCTTGAAGGACGCAGTGACCAGGTTATTCTCGGGCCTTGACATGCTTTAAACGAGATCATCCCAGCCCAAAGCCATTTTGGGAGCTGGTACTCAAACTCCACCCCAGAGCTGGATCCGCATGTACCTTGACAAATACCTCCCACAGCTCGATATCTGACAAGCCATGACCCGAGTAAAGAACTTGCCCATGTACCGCCGTTATACTCTCGTCGAGTCCGGTGACATCGGCATTCACAGCCTGGGCCGCAGGTACGTGAACCAATGGGTTGGATTGTCGTCACGCTCACAAGTGTTTCCTCCTTGATAGCGACGACGCCTTGTTCAGTAGTGTTTGTAAAGGAAGGGCTCATGATCTCGGTTGCATTCTCATGTTCTGATGCTGATGTGCTGGGCATGCCACGGATCGCCAAGTTCTGTCCCCACGTTTGTTGGGTTGTTGCTGGTCTTTCAGGAACTGGAGGAGGGCCATCAAGCAATTGAAGCAAGTTTTGGGAGTCTTGGCGAGCTTCTTGTGTGTAATACGTCAACTGCTGCGTAACACGGTGAAAGAGCCTTTGGCGATGTTAATCGATAGCCCGGCAAAATAACATCCACTGACACTCACACTTCTTGTCGCATATTTCCTCTATCCACCATTGAAGAAACACGAAACGTGATAGCCATATGTAGGTTATGTTTTGTAGCCTGAGCTCTTTCTCGAAGCTCTTCGATCTTGCGAACTTCAGAGAACCACTTCACCTTATCTGTGTAGCGTTTTGGATCGTGCGGCTTGCGTGAGTGCGAGTATTTCTCGACAATGATGTTGAGGTCTTCCAAAATCTCTTCTAGTTCTTGTGTTGTTAATGCGACTAGGGGGTGCTCCGTGAACTGCCCAACAACTCGTTGCACTGAGAGCATCGAATCTGTCTGCTCTCGTGCTTGTAGAACAAAGCATTCAATCATGAGGATCTATCGTCGTTTCAGTATCGCATTTGAAGCCATGCTTCATACTCACTCACCTCCTTCCTGAGGGTATTGCACTCTTTCTTGATATCGGAGTTCTGTCGCAGAAAGTCGATGACTTTCAGGGTCCCTTGAACCGCCTGCACCAAAGCGATGGAGCTTGCGATGCCCCCCAGTATCTCAAGGCCTGACATCGCGACGACGGCTCGTACAGTCAATTGAACGCGTTGCCTTCGAACAAAACCAAGAGTTGGAAATAAAAAGAAGGAAAGGAAAAGGAAGGTGCGGGGGTTGGTCAGATTACACGGTAATTCCTCAGAGCCTCGTTGGGCTGAATCGTCCACGTCTTACGCATACATCTAGAACACTTCAGTCTGCAAGAAGCACTGACCAGTAAGAAATGCAACATGTCAAGAGTTAAATTCAAGGATCATAAAAACCGAAAAATGTCTTTCCGTCCAACTGGATGTACGATGGTTACAATGGCCAAGCAATCACAATAAGACAACTAGCAACCCCTTCTACTCTGCAAAGGCAATAAATACCTGTGCCTCAATCTATATAGGGATTGTGATCTCTACTAAGCTACTTAGGCAGATTCATGGCCTAGACAGCCATTCTCGGGCACTCTTGACCAACGCAAGGTTGCATGCATATGCACCGCCCAAGACAGCCTGATTCGTAGAAGGCAGAAATACGCGCCTAGAATGAGGCTATGCTAACTCGGTGCGTTCCCTTTATATTAGAGACCATGTTCTACTGCTTCCACTCCTAAACGTAAAGCTACGCAGACCTCCTATCTTCCAAAACTAATGTTTGGGGGTCTTGACATCTCGAAAGCGACCGAAGAATCGGCTTCTCATGAGATGCTATAAGATTATGTAATCTAGCAAGACTTGAAGCAATCGACGAACATTGTCTCTGCTCTCGATCTAGGCCTGGACGAATGTGTTCAAGTATCGAATACAGCGCTGATAGCACAATTTTCTTCTATCTAGCAACTTCTCAGAAGCTGGTGATAACTAGGGGCTGTTTCGAATTGAATAGCCTATCTGCGCTGTGCCGAGCTTCAAAGTGAGACAGCTGCAAGCATCCTTTCTTTGCCCTTCATCACATCGAGGCAGGTGGCTCGACAAATAATCCGAACTTCTACTAAGCTTTAAAATAGTTACTATTATAATTGAGGCATACTTTAGGCATACCTTACGCATAGTTTAGGCCAAAAAGCCTAAGTTGCTTTGTATCCTCTACCCTAAGATTAGGTAGATGCCTCGATTATTTGCCGTTGCCGTACCACCTGCATGGTTATTTGCATGATAGTATGTGATATCAGAACGTGGCTTACAGTAGCTATCCGGCTGCCAATGAGATCGCTCAAAAAGTAAAGCAAACGGACAGGCCAAACACTTCTTTGATGAAAAAGCACCTTCCTGCAGTTACAAAAAGTAAAGTGAGGACCTTCGGATAACACACTCGGATAGTACACTTATATGAGGCTGCCAGGTATAAGTGCGGGAACACCCTCCCATCTTCTGGCGTGACCTTTTTGTCTCTTGTCTTTTACGGTTGGCACCAGACAAGTCAACGGTACAGGCCAAATCAATCACAGCATCCAAAGTCAAACTGTAAGTTGATGTACGTTTGATCCTTGACCACTACTGATAACGTCTCTAGACTCCTATCACAATGGACATCAAATCGCTGATTGCATCATGGACTGAGGACGATCTGAAGTCAGAAACCAAGATCTTCATCACTGTAAATGGTGAACACCGTTCTTTTCCTTTGTCTCTTCGGAAAGTCAAAGAGCGTTTCGAAGGTCCAGAGCCAGAGAACGGTATTATCTGCCCGTTCCTACCCTGCCCCTGGTCCTTAGCCTGGCCAGAACGGATCAATAAGGCGCGCAACAACGAAGATGAACTTGCCCGACTCGTCGCCGAGGATCCCCTTTTCAAGCACCGCCTCGTACTCAGCAACACGAACGGAGTCATCCCTCTCGAATTCTCCAGGTATGAAAGACATATCGAGGTTCTGGAGGGTAGTGTGATGGTCTTGTGTTCACCTACGGAAGTCGAAGAGCGAGAGGCGAAGACATTGACAGAAGGCTGTTACTGGCCCCCAGGTAAAGACTTCGAGCCCATGGTAGTGACTGTGGGGGCAGGAAACAAGTTCTATATACCACCGTGCCGTTTCCATCTTTTCGTCTGTCAAGAGAGGAGCTTGGTCTGTCTAAGTGGCGTCGTTCCTCCGCGAAAAAAAGAGCATTGAATGATATGGATGCGTTGACAGACTAGAAGGTCATATCCATATCGCAAGTGTACGGTTCTGACGACAATGAGTGCTACCCTATTGTCAAGTAGAAACTGAGAAACTACGTCACTTGACAGCTGCTTGTTTTTAGTTGTTTCTATCGATAGCTGTTTGCTTTAGGAATTAGTTCTTGTTCTTTTGCCGAGTCATGCCCTTCCCGATTGATCTCAAACATTACGCATAGCATCCAATTCCGTCCATCTGACGTAGATTCAATGACAAACTTAGAACAATAAGGGTCCTGCCTATTCTGAGTCTGACTCTGACGTAAGAATCGTATCGTTGAATCATCTAGACTACAAATAGATCTCAGCTCCATTGCATGTCGCCACAAGAAACATCTTACTGTTTCAGCCGCCATCTGCCCTCCCGGAAACAGACAAGCTTCGATCTGCTAGAACATCTAGAAAACAACCCCGAAGATCATTCGGGCAGAAAAAAGACGTCACGATCTTGAACCTCAAACCGAGTCAGCTTACCTCCTGTGCAGCCTTCTAGAATCCCCAGTTTAGTAGAGACAGTCCGTATTCTGAAACCCAAGCGAGAAGTCTAATTGACGAGAACAGTCTAGGTTACCGGCTCTCTGGCTCACAATGCAACGAAGCGAAGCGTGGAACGGATCATCGGAGACATGTCCTGTTCCTGGCTATGGCTGAAACGGCCGGGACAAGCCATGTTGGTCGTCTAGAAAGTCGTTGAGCCTAGGGGCAGGGGAGAAGGTTTTTGGGAGCGGCACAGCAGGGCGTGTAATCTGGGTATGGCATCATAACGTCGTGGAAGGTATTTGTTCCAGGCGAGATTCTATGATGCATGTAGAATGGGCATGACGGCAAGGATTGAGTAGCAAGGCAAAGCCATGCAATTGTGCGGCACGCAGGGTCCCTGAAGCGCGGAAAAACGTGGGAGTTTACAGGGGACATTTACTGCTGCCTCATGAACCCTGATGAAGACAAGTTTTGGACAAGCTTTACTCTCTATCATGCCTGATTCAACTATGACCCCCTTCAATTCGTATATCAGAGTTCAATTGCTGACTTGGATCAACACATGAACTCCCGTACTTGGTGAATAGAAGCGCAAGAGTCATGTAAAACAAAGCCGTCTAGAGTCCGGGGCACGGCACGGACGCGGATTTGTACCTAGGACAAGCCTAGCTGAACCTAATCCAGAAAGCCCGACGCCACCACATGGACACCAGATACCAGGTTGAGGTTAATGACTTTGGGAGAAGAGTAAGGTTGCCATGTGGGATCAAAGGGCGTTGGATCTAGTAAAATGTAATGTAATAAATGGGAGGCGCGCGTATTCCGGGGGAGCAAGCCGGCGACAGGGGCTTTTATTGGCAAACATGGTATTTATGAAAGCTGGTAAATGACTTGTGATAGTATGAAAACAGCGCAAATGCTACTCAGATATTGCGATTTCTTATCGAAGCAGTTGCGTCGGCAAAGTTAACAAGACCAAGACCCTTTGTCGCCCGTTCATCCGAGCTAATTGAGCTGATCACAATGGCGCGGAATGGATATGCAAGATTGAGTGCTTCGCCAAGACCAGCTTAGTGCGAGGGCAGCCGAACGACCAATTAAGGAAATTCAACTTTGTCAACGTCTGTCTCGGGTCGTTTGAACTTTCCGTTGACTGGAATGTGAAAAAACGGCCCTTTCAAAAGCCACTGAACTCTTGAGCCCTTCTCCCGAGCTTCCATTCAGTGCCCATCCCCTAATCTCGTTGCTGGTAACAATGGCCTTGACCTCGCTAGAGGTTCCGTTTAGCCAGGAACCGCAACCAGGATCAGGAGTCGGAAAGGCTATGCTCAAGACCCGGTGAATCCCAAAAAAGGCTTGGGTCCGCCGGGGGAAGACGATCCGGGCCGATGCTTTCAGGGTTGGAGCCAGTATCGGTACCAAGCGTTTTTTATTCCGTTGTCAACATGAAAGGTTCTTTTGCTTCTTTGGCCTGAGTGGTGGATACTCGGACAGAGTGCGATGACGAGATCGACGATGTAGACCCTTGGCCTACGCGTAAAGGTCGAGATAGTTATGCATCATGGCATATGGTGGCCTCATTTATGCTCACAGCATAATGCCTGCGTGAAAGTCACAGCGAGAAAGTTAAAGTTGTAGCGGTAAAAACGCTTGCAACGTCACTAGGTGATGCTCGTGCGTGCGGGTGAGGCGCGGATGGACGATGCACAACATTAAAAGGCAGTCTCGCACAGACTCTTAACAGAGGCGCTATTATAACCAGGCGGCCAATGAATGCTGGAGGCATTTCATGGGGGAGAGTCAGCAGAAGCTTGATGGAAGAGAAGCCGTTGCGAGGGATCAAGGGGGACAGAGACAAACCCAGTGCAGCTTGGGTTTACCCCTGACTTGTTTACTAGTCCCGGGTGATTTGCCAGGTAAATTGTCAACCTTGTAAGTTTGTTAATTAGCGCTGCGGTGTTCTTTTGGGACAATCCATAATAAGGCCAAAGAGGCAGGCCGACCGCAAGCTATTTGTATTAGACAGAGCGAATGATGACCCGCGGTTGTCACTCTGCTGGTCCATGCATGGAAGATCAGCGACGGACAGACAACCTGCACAAAGATCCCTGAAGGATAAAGACGGGATCGACATCGACTAGTGGATCATCGAGAAGGTGGTTATTGTTTATGACGCTCGAGTCAGCAATGTTGTGAGAGGATTCTCGATGATGGTATCAGTATATGCAGTACCAGAGTACGGATACATAAGCTCGTACCTGAATATTCCTTCGGGACTAGGATGCAGCCCCGGACAAGGACATAAAGGATTAATACCAGGGTTCAATGTGACAGTGTGATTGTGCCTGGCCGCCTTGCATAGCATCGCAGGGCTTGACAGGGCCGACAAAGTTTGGGTGGGTGGTATTGAGGCTGACTCGGAAATCTAGTGTCGGGAACATTAGCATATGCTCAGATAATAGCAGTGTATCGAATGGGATGTTGTGAATCGTCATAAACCCATTATGATAGTCATAGTAATTGTACGAGTCAGTACCTGCCAAGTCGGGAGTTGACTGGAACCTCTCCCTTGATTGAGGATGAAGGAATTATCTGTTCATTATCATGAAACCAGACATCTCACCCAGATTGCATCAGTTAGAAGGATCACGTACATTCATGTCTCAATTATTCGTTCAAGCTTCAATAGCTCTACGGCCCGTCTTGTCTCTGATTGCCACGTGCTGTTCCGTCCCCATGCCATGCATTCTAAGATTGGAGTGGGGTCTAAGCGACCGTGAGAAAGAAGCAAAGTGAACGATTGATGGAGTTGGCTGCAATTAATCGAATTGAAGTCAGTTGTGATCAAGATGAAGGTAGCAAACATTGATATGACGATGATGTTTGCCAAATTTGGTATTCGTTTGGCTTCAATAATGGAAGGTGCCATGACTTGTGCAACCCTTGCCTCAACACCACTCTTTCCTTTCCCGCTCATGACCTCACTTACACCCTCGTCTAGATTTGACAGTTTTGCTTTTTCCCTTCTCCAACATCCATTCATCCCATCGAATTTTTCTTCTTGGCGGCTTTCCTTATTCGACCCTTATTTCTGTTTGGCCCGCTGCTTGCTAGTCATTTCTTTTTCCTACAGCCACTTTCCTCTTTTCGCTTGACGTTCCGGGCGCCTGGCGTCCTTTATCGTCTTCTTTAGCTCCCAGAGCCCGCTTGATTGCCTGCCCCAGCGAGGAATCTTTGCCTGTTACTATCGGTTCATTGTGGAGTTACTCTCGTCCGAGACCAGAGCATACGCGACAGTGCGTTGGGCATTCCAGAATGTCTGACTTGTACTGACTTGATACTTCCAGTCCCGCGTTGCTTGTCTCGCTTCGTGCCGATCCATTTCCGTGGTGATCAATAATCACAAGAAACTCAATTCCAATATTGCTACCACGAATTATTGTTGTGCTACCTTGATACTTTTTCCATTTCGGGCTCAGACATTTCTCGATTGTTTACTCGGCCGTGTTAGTATTCGGTCTTGGCTGCTGGTCCGTCACCCGCTAACAACCCCGTCTCTTTTTGTGCAATGTACCAAGCGCTTAGCAGGCTGTCATGAACCTTTCATGACTCGCTGCGGTCATCTCATTTCCGTCTCCGCACTCGCCGTCAATGGGAACGAGCCGGCTCCAATAGTCTGCCGTGTTGATTTTGGTGAAGAGCCGCCATCGACAAGGCTGCAGTTCAGCATCGCCGTCTAGCACCGAATATTCGCTGTCGATCTGAGACCCCCCCTTGGGCATCAAGTGTTCCAAGCCCTTAATTCAGCCTTGTTCTACAAGAAAGTCTTATTTGTATCATTAAATACTTATCAATGTCTCGGCAGACTTGGTGTCATTCATAAATGCTTAGGCATCGCGGAACTCTTCATAAATCATCCCCAGTTCTCCTATAACCCAGACGGATCAATCCATGCGTTAATCTTGTACGAAAGATTGTGGCTCAAAAACAACCCGAAGAAAGGACAAAAAAAGCAGTTTAGAAAGTTAAGTACCACCGATACGCCAAAAACCCTTTGACTCGTGAGACCCGTTCCGCGCAAACTAGAAAGCTCAACAACCGTCAAATCCAACGAGCACAACTGCGCACCCGCACCGTCTCTCTGCAATAGCGGACAGCCCCCAAATCACCCACCAGTCTGTGCCCTGTGCGGCAGCGTCTTTGCAGCGGCCAGCAATCCTTCGCTATCCCTGCGGATCCCTTGCTCCCTGGGTGCGATCGCCGACGGACTCAGGGGCCCCGAACGACGCTCGGGCGCCTCCAACTCTCGTTGGCTGCCCTTTACCTGGGCCACTGTTGGGTCTAGCTCCAAGCCTTCAAGCCCCGAACCCCCGCAGAGGAGTCGAGGGTCTACCCCCTGACGCCTCTTTTTTTTTTTTCTCTTGGGCTCGTCTTCAACCTGTAAGGGTAGGGTCTTGGTTCTAGTGTGGATACGCTTCACTGCTCTGCTCATCTGTTCCGAAATGCCTAGGCCTCCCTGGTCAGTCAGTCAGTTCAGTTCAGTCGAGTTGGCTTCTTAGTTTGGCTCTTGGGGTTCCTCAAAAGCGCCGCACCCCGTCTCCCTAACCCCCATCCCCTTCCTTCTTGTCTACTGTTTCTGTTTTGTTGTTATAGTTTTGCTTCTGCTGAGCTTAGAGACGCTGATTCAAGAGCTGTCAGATCTCAATTGCTGCTCTCCCTTGCATCAAAGACACGAGGTCAACGCCCGCGCATCCCGCGCCGTCGAATCATTTCTCGCTTCGTTCCGATCCTCGACGCACGACGCTCGTCCCTCGCTCACCCTCTTCTGTCTTTACTCGCGCGCCCACGGACCCTTCCCCTCCAGTCCAATCCGTGCTTAGAGGCCCCACCTCCCCGAAGCCTCTACTCTCTCGTCTGGTCTTTCTATCAGTCCAGACCAAAATCTACAACAAACTCCTGAATACCTTTGGTATCTGTACAACAACTGTGTAACCGTATCCTCCGAAAAGCCCGTCAAAATGGGCCTGTTTTCTCGTAAAGACAAGACGCCAAAGAGCGACCAGCCCATCAACACCTCACAATCCAATGTGAGCGTAAACTCGCACTCGTCGAGCTTGAGATCTCCTGCTGGCGCCGGTCGCAACCCTCTCAATCGAACTTCCGCAGCTAGCACATCCCCAGCTGGCCCAATGTCTCCCGTCAAACTTCCCAAGATCGACCTTCCCCGACCTCCGGACCCTCAGCTCGACCCTGCCGGTTACCTGCGAAGTCTTGGCGCTGTGAGAGAACGAAGCAAGATTGTTACCGACAAGGCGCTGCGCAACGATTTGAAGCATTTCGATGTGGATATGAGCAAGTTTCCTGATGTGGTCACTTTTGTTACAGGAATTATCAAGGTGCGTAGTGGTATTGAGAGACAGGCAATAACTTGCTAACGACTTATAGCGAGACTACGATGCCCCTTTTATGTCTATCCCCGGCCACGGCAGGTACCAGCACTTTTGTGTGGGCGGCCGAGATCGTATCGCGCAGCTTCTTTCCACCTGGCCTACCAACGTGGACAACACAGAGCGTTGCCGTCGTTTGATCGACCTTTTCCTCGTCAGTGTGTTGCTCGACGCCGGCGCGGGTACCTCCTGGACCTACAAGAGCAACGAGAACGGTCGCGTATACAGGAGGTCAGAGGGTCTCGCAGTCGCTAGCTTGGAAATGTTCAAGACTGTGAGTAAAGCTCTTTTGTCACATAACAGGATGCTAATATTGGCAGGGATTGTTTTCTGGAAACCCCAACAACAAGTTCCAAGTCGACAAGGATGGTCTTAAGACCCTCACCGTGGAGAAGCTCGCTGCTGGTCTTCAGTCAAAACCAGGCAATGAATTGGCTGGTATCCAAGGTCGCACTGATCTGCTGGTCCGCCTTGGTGAAGCTCTGGCCGCTAAGGACGATTTCTGGGGTTTCGAAGGTCGGCCTGGATGCTTGATCGGTAAGTCACTCTGAATGCCTATTTTTCGCCAAAGCTAATTTTCTAGATCATCTCCTCGGCCACCCCTCAACACAGGCATCATCCATGCTTATTGTTCCCCTACCCGTCTTGTGGAACGTCTTAATGACCGGCCTAGCTCCTATTTGGCCCGCAAACCGAACCGCGATCAACGGCGTTTCTCTCGGCGACGCATGGCCCTGCCAGGCCATGCCTCAGCCAGGCGCCTCACCCAAGGTTTCCGCTTTCCCCAACAGCTCAAACGCCGCGGCTTGGGAGTCCATTCTGCCATTCCATAAGCTCACTCAGTGGCTCACCTACTCGCTTATGCAACCCATGCAACAGCTGCTAAAGATGCACTTTGCCGGTACCGAGCTCCTCACTGGTCTGCCCGAATACCGAAATGGCGGTCTCTTTGTTGACATGGGTGTCTTGAACCTGAAGAAGGACGATTTAGAGAGGGGTCTTCAAAACTATGGCGAATGGGTGCGACGGACAGGCGCAAAGGGTGTCGAGGTAGCACCCATGTTTGAGCCTAGTGAAGACGTAATCGTTGAGTGGAGAGGTGTCACAGTCGGTTTCCTCGACATGCTGTGTGTCGAAGTCAACAAGACTCTTAAGTCGGATTTGGGCGGAAACGAGTTGACTTTGGCCCAGGTGCTAGAGGCTGGCAGCTGGAGGGTAAGTCATTCACTATCTTTTATCGAAATTTACACTAACATGTACCAGGGTGGACGTGAGATTGCCGAGATCAACAGGCCCAATACCAAGGAGCCTCCGATCCTAATTGAGAGCGATGGAACCGTATTCTAAGGCTTTGTATGCCCTTCTTGGATGTATTAACTGAATAAATATGACGGAACGCGAGGTACACTAGGGTATAGAGAAAGGAGAGCGAGGACGGAGACTGGGCTTCAAGTTTTTCTTCGAAAGCATCAGCATTTTTTCCAATTATCCATTACCAGAGGATGGCCATCATGGCATTGATTGGGGTTTATTACAGTGGCAAAAGAGCTGCAGGCGGAAAGGACCTTGGCAGGCTGCCTAGTTTATAATTGAGACACAAGTCGTTAAAGGCGTTTACCCTTTATGTTTGCTTCATGCTGTATATGTTGTACAATTGGGAGTCTTTTCTATTACATTGATAGATACATGCTAGATACTTTTGTCTTGTCCAGCGCCAAATGTCAGCCAGCCACGCAAAGCTCCATTGTATCTCCCATTATCTCATTCGCTCCCTCCCAATGCTATTATACAATGCCCTGATCCAATCGTGGAACAGTTTACACCCTGATCGCTATATTTACATTTTATTCATCGTACATTCGTTTATCGCTTGTACTTCTTGTTAAACTCGTCACGCTCGAGCTTTCGGCGTAGGTCCTCGAGCTTCTTGATCTGCTCCTGACGCTTCTTCTCAGCGCGCTCCTCAATGGTACCACCGTACTGGTTGGTGTAGGTGCCGATGGAATCGGTGAAACCCTTCTTGGTCTCGTTCAGGCTGTCGGTAAGACGCTCACGGAGACCAGCGGCACCAGTGGATTTGGTAACTCGGGGAGCCTCGTACTTGGGCTTCTCGACCTCGAGGATGGGGAGGTCAAGAGCACGACGGACGGTCTCGTTGTTAAGAATGACAGCAGTGATGAAGGTTGCTGTACCGGTGGAAACCATCATGAGGTTAACACCAGCGGAGAGGAAGGTTGTACCGATGAAACCAACACCACCCATCACCCACATGATCTTTTTCATCATAGCCTTTTGGGAGGCAGGGGTGTACTTGGAGTTGACCTAGAGATGTAAGGGAATGCTTCAAGTAAAGATCGGGAAACTTACAATAATGGAAGCGAACAAGAAACCGGTACCAACGGCGGGGAGGAGGAAATAGGGGTCAGAGGCTGTAAGATCAGTGAACCAGAGGAAACCAGCGTTCTCCAAAGAGGGAACGGGGATGTGCGCCATGCCACTGATGATTCGGAACAGACCGAAACTGAAAGGGATTTGCAAGAAGGACCACAGCATACCCGTCATCTGGGCGTCGTACTTCTCACGAACCATCTTGTTGAGAAACTGTCCCTTCTGTGTCAACTCGCGATCGCCCGTTTGATAGCCCTTCTTGATAAGCTCCATGGCCTCCTGGCCGCGGGGATCCTTCTTCATCTGGTTCATGGCGGCGCTGAACTTAAGACTGCGAACTTGAGGATAGAACATTACGACACGCAGTAACAGGGCCGTCGCAACGATGGAACCACCCCAGCCAAGTCCAGTGTAGACATGCATATGCTCGAGGACCCACTGCATGACTGAAGTAGGACCCCAGCCGTAGTCAAGACCGATCTCGCTCAGGAAACCAATGTTCTCGGGCATGTTGAGGATGTTGGGATTGGCGAGGTCGGCGATGGCCCCAAGGTCGACTTCGGAGGGCATAACGGAGGATGGCTCAACGTAGGATGGCTCGGCGGCCTTGGTTACGTCTGCGACGGTCTCGGCGGGGATGCTGGCGACATCGTTGACGGTGGCGGCTGTGGGCTCAATTGTCTGAGGAGGAGTGGGAGCTTCGGGTGTTGATGTCGTGACGGCCTCAGCGACGGGCTTTTCTGTCTTTCCTCCCCATCCGTAACCCCAAAGCGAGAGTGACCTTGAGGAAGAAATGCCTCCCAAGACAAAAGGTGCGGCGACGTTCTTGACACCGACTCTTGTTCCGGCCGCAAGAGGTCCGCGGGTATTCCTCAGCGCTGTACCAAATTGTCGAGCATCTCCGAGTTTTCGGCCAAGGGTCCTTGTGGAGATCTACATTCAATTATCAGCATATAACACCATTGGTGTGTTTGATTTGTGCATGTAGCGTACAGATTGACCGTGGATTGGCCTCTGGAAAGTGCCCGAAGGCAGGGAGCGCACAATTCCTCGGCTGGGAAGCATTGCGGCGGTGATGTGGTGGGATGAACGAATGATTGAATTGGCGCGCGATGTGTCGCTGGGAATTTTTTGGAGGTTTTCCGGGGACCGGCGGGTAAATGTCGGGCTCGCGATAGTCCGCCGCCGATGGTCTCCGGATGACCCTGTCATTAGGTCTCGGCCTGTGACGAGTTGATAGCAAGCGGAGATGATGAGTCGTGCAATTGCGAAGCTTGATGCGTTAAGTTTGTGGTATTTACATTTTGAGCCGCCTGTCTGCGATGAAACGCCGCAGTCCATGTTCCTGTCTAATGATATAGTCATATTATTTAACATGTTTGATATGCATTCATCCGTCCCAAGCTCTTCCGTGTATATGATTTAGTAGTGTTGAGGGCGTACGAGAGATTGAGCATTGTGGAATCAAGTCTTTGATATGCAAAGGCTTTCCCAACAGCTCTTCACTCCAGGCTCGCGATATCGTCCAGCGAAGGGCGAGGGGAGTACGACTTTTCTCGAAGCTCGATACCAGGTCCGATGGCGTGAGCTCTTCTCCGTGTAAGGGGGAAGACCTATAGATATTAGTAAAGTTCAAGATAATAGTCAAGCCAAAGGTTGCGCAGGCAGAACATACCTTGGTGCCGCCCCATCCTAGTCTGAAAGCAGCTTCATGTGCAAATAGCTCTCCAAATCCAAGCATCATTCCATTGACAAAGGGTAGCAACAGGTTGATGGCAGCTCCTCGTAACAATGACCACACAGTAGGAGGCTTGTAGAGGATGACAGGAGAATTTGACGAGGGAGGTGACGATAGTTCATCGCCTGCAGAATAAAGTTCGCTATCGGAGGGTACTGTGATGCCGGACTCGGCGAGATGGTTATGTTCGTCGGACATGGTAGAGGTTTATGCGAGGGGTGATGTTTGCCGGGGGTTGAGGCTTGAATCGTGGAGAGTTTGAGCTTGTCGTCGATGGTGGTCGAATGCTGGGACCAGCTTCTGAAGGAGTTGTTGACGATCTCGGCTTCTCCCAACCGTCGCGCTTCCCCCAGATCCTTACGTAAGGCTGCAGGACCGGGGGGAAGGTGGAGCTCTTGTGTCACTGAAGTCAGGGAAGGTGGGGTGCTGGAGCCACCTGCCACCACCGCCACCAACCCGAAGCTTCTGCTTAGCTGAGGTGACGAGCAAGCTGCCTGCCTGCCTGCTTTCATTTCTCAAACAAACTCAACACCATTGAGATCTGTTCTTTCAATCCTCTTCCTCACTGGACCCTATTCAACTCACCGACCTCACTCTCGCTACGTCGCAACCCACGATATCGCATTCTATTCTCGTCTGTCTCAAATACCCCGCCTCATTTCATCATCATGGCAGACCACGAAGACCAGATCGTGGAGTTTGCTGGTCTCAGCGGCGCGAGCCCAGAAGAGGTACAGATTTCTTTCAACTTATATCACATTTCTTGATAGCTAACACCCTCCAGGCCAGGCAGTACCTTGAAGCCCACAACTGGGATCTAGCCGAAGCCAGTAACGCTTGGTTCCGCGACGCCGAAGACGATGGCCGCGACACATCGACAGCTCCCGCTCCCGACGACAACTACACCGGTCCTCGAACCCTTGATGGCCGACCGGCTCCAGAGGCTGCCAGCGGTAGCAGCAGTCAAGCGGCTCGCAAGCCCGCTGCGTCCCAACAGAAGAAGAAGGGAATTGCTACTCTGGGATCTCTTGGCGGCGGCTCCTCGCACCAACACGACCACGGCGACGATGATGACGAAGATTTCGACCCCGAAGACGACGATGGACGAGGCAACCTATTCGCAGGCGGTGAGAAGTCAGGATTGGCTGTTCAGGACCCCAGCCAGGAAGGCGGCCCAAAGAAGATCATCAGCGACATTCTCGCAAAGGCCCGAGCGTAAGTGACAAAGGATCCGAAGAAAGAAAATAGCTAACAAAAAAGTAATGCTGCCCGCCCAGAAGCTGAAAACGAAGCTGGACCATCTGAACCCTCTCGTTTCCGAGGAACTGGACAGACCCTTGGTGGTGAAGGCGTTGAGAGCCGCAGCATCCCCGACCCCCTCGGCCCAGTCCGCCCTTCCAACACTCAATCTCAAGAGCGAGTTCTTCACATCTGGCAGGATGGCTTCAGCATAGACGATGGAGAGCTCCGTCGATTCAATGACCCCGCCAACGAGGCCGACCTTCAAATGATTCGATCTGGTCGTGCACCCCTTCACCTCATGAATGTGCAACACGACCAGCCCATCGACGTCAAGCTTCACCAGCACGAGACACCGTACCAGCCTCAACCAAAGCAGTACAAGCCTTTTGGTGGCTCTGGCCAACGACTTGGAGCTGTCGTGCCTGGTGCTGGAGAGAGCTCTAGCTCCACTCCCGCTGCACCTGCTGCCGCTCCCTCTTCTTCTAGCGCACCCTCCGTCGACGATTCTCAGCCGACAATCATGATCCGAATCCAGATGCCCGACGGTACACGCTTGCCTGCTCGATTCAACACGACTCACACTGTTGACGACATTTACGGGTTTGTGCAGGGAGCGTCAGCAGACACTCGATCTAGGCCATGGGTGCTGGCTACGACATTCCCCAACAAGGACCACACCGATCGCAGTCTAGTCCTTGCAGACGTACCTGAATTCAAAAAGGGAGGCACTGCCGTGGTTAAGTGGACTTGAGAGATATGGGATTAGGTTGGCGTTGAGGTTATGATTTACAGACTGGCCAACTGGTTGCATTCGGGATGCCCAATGAGGGCTGAATAGATAGGCCAATAACGAATACAATCATCACGGGCAAGCAGCTCAATGTCTTGAGAATGTGAGTCGATTTCTATAGGTACAGCTACATTATATCTGGTACTCTGAACCTTGTAATGCCCATCATAGTGGTATCTCAACACCTAACGCCTAAATAACAAGCCGTACGCCACGATAACTCCCTCCGTGTATCTGATTTGTACCATCGCATTAAGCAGCAGCCGTGGCGATCGCATTGGTAGGTTGCGTGACAGGACCGTCCAGGAATCTAAAGTGCTCAATAGCAATCTGACAGTTAAGCATAGCAGCGTTGAAACGAGCCTCTCCCGGTGGAAGCACGACCATAAGGTAAGTGTTTGTCGTAAATTTGAGGATGAACAGACTGAATCGGTTACCGGCCTTGTGCTCCATGCGAATAAACTGCTCGGCGTTGCGTGGTGTACCAGTAAACCGCGAAATACTTTGCTTGAAGTGTTTCATAATATTAGACATGCGCTCCAGGCGATCCTCAGTAGGGTTGCGTCGGCCTTCGGGCGATGTCCAGGATGATACAGCAAGGAAAGATGTGCGTTCGAACAAGAGAAGCTCCTCGGCTTCAATGGCGAGCCCGAGATTAGCGAGGTTGCGCTCAATAACGGAGAGGTTGGGTACGAGATCGTGAATAATCGACGCCCAAGCCTTGTACAAGCTCTGATCCCAAATGGAAGTAGCAAAAGGTGTGAGCTCGATCGAAGACGTGGAGATACCGACCGAGTTGGCGTACTCGAATGTTTTCTGGCGGACGATTCGGATGCGTTCGTCGTAGACAGATTCACGGGCCGTAGGGACGACAAGATCCATCTTGTGAATGAGGATGTAGATCTTTGCAGCGGGCGAGTATTGCAACAGAGCCGAGAGGATGGAGACGTATGTAGCGAGATCACGGTCGACGTCGCGGGACTCGATGTCAAAGACGTAAATGAGGACACCGACGTTGGAAAAGACGTGGACGCGCTGCTGCGAGAGGTAGTTTTCCATAAAGGCCTCTTGACCACCGCAGTCCCAGAGGTTAAGGGTGAGGTTTCCCAGGAACTTGACGTGCGAAAGATCGATATCGATAGTTGCGCCCCTAAACAATCAATCAGAACCTACCCAGGCGTTACGTAGAGGCAGAGGACTCACAGTCTTCGTGTATCGCGGGCGATGTAGTTACTAAAGATAATGCTCCTCATACTGGACTTTCCCGAGCCGGATTTTCCCATGAGCAGCACCTTTTTCTTCTTGGGCTTCTTGACCTCGCCAAGAAGCTCGGGCGCGGGCTGGGCCTCTGCTAGAGACGTGTCGATGTAGGACGCCATGGTTGTGTTGTGGAGGGTGATGGTGTGGTTGCGAGGTGGGAAGATGCGTGGTGGAGGGTTGGAGTTGGAGCGTTAGAGGGGAGCTTGGGGTGGAAGGGTAGCTTGTGGCGCTTGATGGATTGGGTTTAGTGGCCCGCCCCCGGAATCGGAGGATGAAACGTCTTGGCCGAGGGCTACCATGAGATATACCTAACCTTTGTTCAAGTTATTAAGGTAACTGGAGTTTGGCTGGGGATTAACTGAACTTGATAATTTAACTTGTCGTCCAATATCTTTCTTACTCAAAGTTGGGTATATACCTCGATTATTTACCGGACTGTCTGGCCTACCCTTGACTTACATCTTTCTCTTAAGATTCCGTCCTTGGAGAAAGTCAAAGGCTGTCTATTTCTAGTATGAATGACAAATTGCAACCTAATGTCTCGCTCTATTTAAGTCATGAGTACCTACTGACGTTCGTGCTTAACTCTGAAACGACTCTCTTTCCTCGCATATGCTGTACGGCCGTGTGAGCCTGACAAGCATAATGTTTCATGCATGTTCTTTAAGTGACAGGTTTGTGTCTCGATATGATGCTGCAATTTGAGCCGATCGTACAGACTTTGGGCCTTGAACTGCGTAACTACACTATTGTATACCTCTTAGACTTCAGTTCCTCGCGCGGAAGGGAGCCTGTAGCGTTTGATCAATGTTGTGAGCTGAACACAGCAATATTTATGCAGCCAGATTGTCGACTTACTTCTTGGATTATTATCTAACAAGAACCACTCACATATTTCACTACCATGATAGATGCGCCTCTATGCACCTCCACGATCTTCCCACCTTCTACCCTGATGTCTATTGCAGTTTAGCGTCGTGCCTGAATCATCGTCACTGTGCCACTATGTTTGAAAAGCTTGGAACGTAAAGCTCTATCACAAGAACAAATCGTGAGAAAATGACAGGATACACAATCTGACACCATCCTCTCGTGATCGATGCCAACGTTGGTGTACGACTGTTCCATCGTTTCATGCTGATTGACAACGTAGGCTTCATTATAAAATGATGAGTCTGGCTCGCAGAAACTTGACTTCTGAAGATGGAGTTGCTGTTGACTCTCTTATCCTTGCGCCTTACTCGTCTTACCAAGCTATCTATCGTACATGATGAGAACAACCTCAGTTACATTGAGCATTTGGCTCCTCGATTGTATAAGCTATGCAGAAGGCCACATGCAAATGTATAGTCCAGCGCCTCTACGATCCAAGTTTAATCCATACACCCACGACATCGACTATAGCATGACAAGTCCTCTTCTGACAGATGGCTCCCACTTTCCCTGCAAAGGCTACCATACCCTCTTATATACTCCCGCCGGAACACCCGTAGCAACTCTCAAAGGTGGCAACTCATACTCCGTGACCATCGCCGGCGAAGCTACCCACGCTGGCGGTTCATGTCAGATATCACTCTCCATTGATGGCGGAAGTACCTTTCGTGTACTGCACAGCTTCATCGGTAACTGTCCCCCAAATCCAGGCTATAGCGAATTGACTTTCCGAGTTCCCATCGACGTACCCCCGATGGACCGAGCGCTCCTTGCGTGGACGTGGTTTAACAAATTGGGTGATCGAGAGATGTACATGAACTGTGCATCTGTGACTACCGCTCCAGGCGCAGGACATATTGAAGATTTCGCAACTCGGCCGTTGATGTTTGTGGCGAATGTCGGAAATGGTTGTCTAACGCTTGAGTCGACGGATGTGCTATTTCCAAATCCCGGCCCGGATGTTGACTACAACTCCGAAAAGGCCGTTCCGCCGGTCGGGCGATGCACTGTAGGATGAAATAGGGATAAATTGAACTCTGATCATGAGAGAAGTAAATTTTGTATTGTAGCTTTTCTTGCGGAAATTCCATGTTGAGGTTATTGGCCGCTATTCATACACAAGAGACTTCGAAAGACGAATCTTTTGAGGAATTCTGTAGGATAGTGTTTTCATTCTCGTTCGTCCCTCATCAACCAGGACAACCCATTAATAACGGTTCTCCTTCATAACTTCGGACTGTTATTGGCTACTTATCTACAACCCCAAAGGTGTGACCCTCGAAACCTTCAACAAATAATTGAGAGGCATAGGGTAGTGTCTTCTGTTAAGCTCGGTCGGATGCTCTCCCCGGACACCCGCCTCTCCAATCCCAAGCTCTCAACCAGCCAGGAATGGAAATTCAGTGACCTTAGCGGCTTCTTGGCTTTCACGAAACGCTCAATGTGGAATGTGTTGGAAGTTCTTAATTGACCTACCCAGCCTTTCCACACCGTACCAATACCCTTGACTTAAACTACGTTAACCCTCGTCAGTATCCGGACAAGTGTTTGGCAGAAAAAGTCAGGTCTTCGATTTAGTATAAAATACAGTATCGATTGAATGTTGGGAGATTGAGCTGTGATGGTAGGTCAGACATAATACATGTGCTATTGGATGGAAGTGTGTTCGTGGAGCAATTGAATGGTGTTAAAAGTGATTTCTATTATTAAAACAGAGAAGCCCACGATGAACGTAGAACCTCCTATGCCGAACGCCTCAGGCTTAATTTTACATTTGCACATTAAATAACCATTTGCTGGAAGCAATTGAAGCATCCGTCTAACCCATGCCTAAACGCCGTGAAACACCAACCCATATACAAAAGTCGTGACAACGACTAGAAAAGAAACAGATCATCAAAGCTTGTCAACTTCTTCGCTTGCCGCCCCCCAAAGAATTTCCCACAAGTTGTCAGTATGTCGCTTGTGATCAACGATGTCCCTGAATTATGTTAGCCTCATTAACTCACTTCGAGTATTGACAGTTACTAACCAATCTTCGCCTTGTGAGTTTTGAGGCGGGTTATTATCGATGTATTCGAGCCGGCCGATGCCGGTGGGATCGTCACCAAAGCTTACGAACTGTATGGTAAAATCGGTGCGTGCTATGTTGTGCGTTTCCATCTGCCTGACAACTTTGCCGATAGTTCTCCTCACGTTTTCACCTTTGCTAACGCCCCCTTGCCAGATACCATTCGTAAGGACCAGAACACTCGTAGGATGATTCGGGTTGACTACACTTGCTTCCCTGAATATTCCATTGAGAGAAAGCTCCATGTTGCACGGCCCAGAACCTTTATGTCCTCGAAACCATTCGCGAATGGGTTTGAAAAGACTATCCGTAGGCTGCTGCAGTCTAAAGAGCTTGGAGCGAAATGAGTTCGAGTTCGATAGGTAAGGTTTCGTGGGATTTGATGTCAAGCGAACCTCAACACCCAAAGAATCGATTGGTTTGAGAAGCCATGCTAAGGTCTCGGCGGTGTCCAGGACTCGCTCGTTATCGCGCATTGACTTCGAGTCATCGATCAGAATGATGAAGTGTCGAGGCTGTATTCCCAGCTTGAATTCTTCATAGTATGAGATTTCCTGTCTCCCTCGTCCTGCTCGACGATGGTTGTTGATGTCGGAAACAGACTTGTTAGGGAAGAGAACGCTTGCATTTTCCGGATGAGAATGCAGTTCCTGCTGGTTCAGCGGTGTGTGCGAAGAACCCCCATTCGAGACTTGAGATGGTGGGAAGTCCTTGTTTTCAACCGGCCGCTTATCAATGGAGCTAGACCTACTCGGTGGATAGGTAGCTGTTGGAGTCTCGAGCCGACTACCGGGGGAAAGGGGACTCGGGCTAGCCGGTAGGGAAGCCTGGGTGTGTGCCATAGGCGAACCTGGCCCCGAAGTGCTCAAGGATAGATCGGGATCTGGGATAGCCTGGTTGGTTGTAGAAGGCGATAAAGTCATCAGGCCATCCCCGAACGACGATTGGCGGTTGTAAGTGTTTGGCGACGAATTGGCCGTAGGAAGTGATGAAATTGGTCGACTCCAGGATCGCTGCTGAGGGTATGGTTGATTGGCGACAGGGTCGATGAACAGCTTGAACTCATTCCAAATATCCATGGAACGCTTGACTCTCGAAGATGAAGGCTGTAACATCATTCGCTCAATCAGGTCGGCTACTCTTTGTGGGGTGCCATCAGTTGAAGGAAGTGAAGCCAGTGCAGCGTGGTGGGAAGCGAGAACAGAAGGAAGCACATCATGCCCATTGTGAAAACATGAACCATAGCCGCCACCAATGAGGTGTTTATGAGAAGCAGCAATGGTGTTCTTGCGGTCCTGCTCGGCAGTTTGGACAGCTATCCACCCCCCAGGAAGCCACACCAAGGCATCCGCAAGAACGCACCCTAATGACCAGATGTCGCGGTCAATCGAAACTTGCATGAGGTCAACCTCTTGCACTCTGTGTGGCCTTATAGCCTCCGGCGGAGCTAGATAGAAGAGTTAGCAAGATGGTGTGTTTGGGAGTTTCAGAAGAACGTACAGTATGTTCGATTCTCGTTATCGTCTTGAGGCGCGGTTTCGGTCTTGTCGAGGAGTTGGGCACCCGTTGCGGTATCAAAGTCAGCTAATTTGACCTTGAAGTCTTTGGAAAAAGGATCGTCTTTGTCCTGGAAGACGAGAATATTTTCGGGGTTGATATCTCGATGCGCACTAAAAGTCATGGTTAGCCCCGGAGCCGTTCAATGGAGATTTTCGCGATGACTTACAATCCTGTCCGTTGATCCTCTCCCCTGAGCTTTAGGTTATGAATCCTATTGATAGCCAGAAGCAAGCCCATTATGCTTGTTAGAACGCGCTGGGTCTCTATCGCTGTCTGCGGCAGAATGTTTCTCTTGAAGAGGTCGAGCAAACTTCCACCGTTGGCATATTCCAGCATGATAACACAGCATCCTGTTTGCTCAAAAGAGCCCAAGTATTGAACGATCTGGTCGCACGATCCGATGTGCGCGAGGGCATTGCATTCTCTAGTCCACGCATGCCGACGGGTACTTTCTGTGTTCGTTCTAAATTCCTTGAACACTATGGTCGCCTATGCAGCTTGTTAGTTGATTGCATCAAGGTTGTAAAGCACAAATATATCTAAATTAAAGAAAGACTCACTGAGGGTGACCATTCCGAGTCGTAACTGTCGGCATATAGCTTAACAACCTTGATGGTCGATTTCTCACTGCTCTTCAAGACTGTTGACTCCATGATAGGGAGTATCTGGCGTGGGTCGATGACCTTCCTGAGCATACCTTTGCAGAAACGAACGGGGCAGAACTTCCATTGAGCGTCACGAAAGAGCCGTAGCATATCTGACATGCCGGGATCCTCTCCAAAGATGCGAGGGAGGTTAACGAATGGTAGTCGATCGTCTTTGTAGCCATGTCGCACAAACTCGTGGATGTAAAGAGGTTTTCCGATATAGACCAGGATAGAGAAGATGATGAGATAGTAGTCGATAATGACGTTGATATCAATGCCATTCTGCAAGTCCAGAGCGCGGGGGATGCGTCGTCCGTGGCGCTCTGTCCACCATTTCTTGAGTATAGTAGTCGGTACAAACAAGACATGTTGTCCGTATCCATTAACACCCTCAATGGAGTTTATTTGGATGAACGTAAAGTATTCCTCGTTGCGTGAGGCGTCCTCCGCTGGACGCGTCGCGGAGTTCTCGTCGGGGTGAGCCATGGTCGAGTGTCCAAGAGAGAGAAGAATAGTCTATCAAGCCCGACCTGGGCCCTCCAGAGATATTTGGAAAGAAGAATGAAGAAATGATTGGTGTTCCCTACGTGGGATGCGAGTATATATAGTAGAAAAGACACCCCTGATTTCCTCGAGACTGTTAGCGAGGTGAGTTTGTGGTGCCGTGGTTGGGGATGGGATTGCATCGCAACGCGGATATATACGAGTAAAGTCAGAATGACACCATAAAGAACGTTAAGTGGAGACCAGGCAGGGCTGACAGCTCTCTAATTGTGAAAGTGTATGGGGTTTGAGACAAGAAAGTGTTCAACGGAGCCACACACACTCACTACAGGCCCCTGGCGCCCCCGACAACCTGCAGCTTTAGGAGACTGCCTTACGACCAGGCTCTAGGCTGTGCAATGGGGCATGAGGGTCAAAAACTAATTCTCGAGTCAACCTCGTGGCTACGCCTCGATATCCTGGGCAGAGACAAACGGAGGGCGGACATGATGAACTCTTGGCACAGGAACCTTCAGCAGACCAAATGCTTGCGATAAGACGCGCTCTTATCCAGGACAGCCTTACCTTGGAAATTGGATAATTGAATCCTAAGAAACCTGGCAGCTCGGCAAGAGCCTGCCAATGTGAGTCGTGCCATGGGTCGCATGGGCTGCATAAAGCAGGCAACGGTTCCATGGCTGATGCCAAAAGATGCCTGGGGCGATCTCATCTAGATTCAATGCGAACTATACACTATCCACGCGCCTTGATATGCAATTTGCCCTACCAGCCTGATGTAATTGACAGGTCGAGTCTAATGTAGACGCCAAAACACGGAAATAACAGCAGCTCATGACCCCATATTAAGCTTCCTGCGCGCTCTCCGAGAAACAAGAAACCATACACTTACAATGAAGACAGTTATACCAAAAGATATGCCCATAAAAAGCCAAAAGATCCCCGTGTGGAGGAAACGCCCGTCGCCAGGCTTCAGTTCTAAATCAGGCCACTCAAGAATACCGCTCTGGAAAAAAGACTGGCGCACAACCATCCAAGTCAGCCAAAATTGCTAATCCAGACACACGTCAAATGGCGAGTAAAGACACTTACAGCCATGAATGTTGCTGGTAGGAAGATCAACGTGACAAAGGTGATGACATGCATCGAGGTTGTTTCCTGTTTCGTCTTGTTGGCGATGATCTCCATGTTATGCGCCGAGCTTTGCGCGCTGTCGGCATATATCCTATCGGTTTGGAAGGACTTGTACTGCAAAACAGATTCATACTAAAAACAACATCAGATTTAATCGCATATCGATCACTCGGAGCTCATCTTACCAGGGCCATATTCTCCTGTGCCAATTTGTGCAGCGAGTCTAACTGTGCTTGTCGGATTTCGATGCTTCCCTCAACCGATCCAGAGCGACGAGAGAACTGGAAAAAGCTGTTGCGACACTGATCCTGAATACTCTCCAACTCGGGGATCTTGTACTGTGTTATCAGGGTGTGGTAATGATCGCGAAGCTGCTTAATCACTTGGTAGTTGAGTTTGAGCACAAGGAGTGCCTCCTGAATTCTCTCAAGAAGCTCTTGGAACTGTTGTAACTCTTGGAAGGAGAAAACGTCGAGTTTTTCAAGCTCATCAACAGCGACCTCGATGTGAGAACGAGATGGGCCAGTATGTTTGTTGTTGTTGAAGGAAAGTGCCCTGATAACTCGGAGAGGAATACCACGTTCGACGTCGTCACTTGGTGATCGAGGCTGCTTGGAAACACCAGCCGGGCCACCAAACGTTAGACGCTTCTTAAACTCTGGGAAGTTCGGCTCGTCTGCAATCTTGTAGGTCTTGACCATTTCGGCTTTCTTCATCACTTTGTCTACCATTTCGTTGATGTACCACCTCCAATTTTCTTCACACCAATCGAGTATCATGGTAAGAATGTCAAAAGTAGCAGCAAATGCCTCGGGAACAGATCCCAAGGCGCCAGGTTTAAAGGCGGGACCGTTCGAAATAGCATCGTTTATGCTGTCCTCAATTGCGGAATTTCCCTTGCATGTCATCCAAAAAGACTGTCCACTTTGTACATCAAAAGAGTGGTATACAGCAAGCTGCCGGATACCCCACGAAGTATCTGGAACAGACGAAGAGCTCTCAACAGAGCGCAAAAGAAAGGAATACCGGATTTCACGCCCCGAGCGGCGGAGGTGATCTAGGGTCAAAGTATGCCCTTGGCCTGCCAATAGTGTATTTTCGTCTTTGAACATCGCAAGACAATAGTCGTAAGATACGAGAATGGCTCGGAATGAGTAAACGCAGTTCAGAGCAGAGGGAGGAACCTGGTGGTAGGTACAGAGGTATTGGAACATGGCCAGAGAGCAGTCGAGAGGGTTTTTGGCGGACCGGGATCGAATGGACCTGCGAGAGTTAGATTTGCCATTGAGGAACAGAATTGATCAATTGATCAAGAGGAACGTACACATGTCGTACTCTTGGGTCAGCTGCATTGGTATTGAGGTGACTCTTGAGCTTTTCTAGGCTATCTATAACCTGGGGCTGCAACTGGCAAAGACAAAAATTTTGCGTTGATTGACCGGAGGAAGTAGATGCGACTGATTCAGGAGCGCCAGCATTTACCTCGTGACAATTGCAGGTCTCGGTTATTCTGATTATAGATTTTGTGGGATGGAAACTTCGTTTGGCTTCTCTTTCCCATGTACTGCGAACAGTTTCGCGAGCCGTTTTCCCAAGGCGGGATCTGCAGAGATTGGATGGAAAGCTGCCGAAGTTGCTACAACTTTGATTGAAGTCATGTTGATCGCTCGCAGTTGTAGATACGCGATCTATGGGTAGTGGAGAAGACATTTGGTACAGAAATTTGTTCGAAAAGAAGCGAATTGTTTAGTAGTAATTCTGAAGTTCCTGGGTTGTGTTATTCTGACCTAGAAACTAGAATATCTTGTGGACTAAGCTTCTTATAGACCATGAGAAGGCTGATTTACAAAATGTATGTGAGGCTCCTTATAACAAAAGCCACAAATAATGTCTTGTGAGGTTTGTGAGACGATGTGCACCAACTTGTTAAACTACAATTGGTATGGGTGTCAACGATTTCTGGGACATGTAAACACACTTGAAAGAACGTGATTCTTGGTTCCTTAGGATTTATTCACTTCTATAAATGCAGTGAAAGGCTGGCACAATATGCTTCAGGTAGAGGGCGCACATAGCCCGTATATGGCGAAGTATATATTTATTTATACATGGACACCCAACAGATAACACGCTCCAATTTGTGCGTCCTCATCATTCATCTCTCTGCAAATCTCTGATTGCTGTCTTCTCATTCTACATTGTACATCAGCCGAGGCTCTATCATCGCCCCAAAAGTTTCGGAATGCGAAATATTACGGAAAGGTATTTGACTCACATCACCTAGCCTTTCTTTGAGATAAAACGTGTAGTAGTTTCCTGAAGTCTGTGATAAATCAGCACTTTCCTAGAATCCTAATCGAGGACTGCCTCGCAAATGATTGGTAAAGACAGACATCAACCGTAATACTGTTATCGCTATAGCGTTGGCGGAGGTATGTTTCGAGATCTTCTTGACGCAGGCGGTAAATAAGAACTGTCTGATATACAGTTCTTTCCGTTCCCTGATTCATCTCGGAGAGTAGCAGTAGGTACAAAGATGATCTCGAAAAGGCTGGCAAGGCGCAGCGAAAATCTTTCGTCAGTGGGGTAATACTGGTATGTAGTATACAAAGTACACGAGTATGCCTTGCTGATGGCTCGCGGGCGTATGCCCAGCGCAGCGAGATACTTATCATTCAACCTTGCCAAGATTGAGGCTCTGTGGCTATATCCTCAGATGACCATCCAAGCCTGGTCTCAAGATAAGATACGCATGAAGCAAAGTGCAGAGGATGAAATGTCAGCTGGGCACCCAGAACCAGGCTGGTTGTATGGCTGGGAGGCAACATGGCTTGAAACTCGCACGTAATTATTGGCAGGCGGACACTTGCAAATGTCTTGGCCACGGCAGAAAGGCAAGAGCCTGCAGGGCTTTTTGTCTCATTGCCCAAGGCGGTGTGTAGCTGGGCGTTTCTTGTTGGTTGCCTTCTTCTCTTTCTGTTGACCGATCTGCAGCCAATATTTGCCTTGGGCGCCAAATATGTGATGGCTGGACCAACATGCAGAACAGTGCAACCACAGAATTGCCTTGTCTAATAAGGCTGCCAAGGGAGAAGGACGAGGTTTATAGCAGATTGTTGTCTTTGTCCTGGATTTATTGTTACGGAATTTTTACATCCGGCTACTGCTGTGTCATCTCCAAGAGGGATTTTGTCAATTGAGCTGGGGGGTTGAAATAACTTGAACAGAACTGGAGCCTCACAGCCTGGAGGCTGATGAGGGTTTCTTGTTGTTCATGCTGTGTAACCCAAGAAGTTTGCTCGTGCGACGCAAGGACGAGATCGCTTGTACTGTTCTACTTCACTTAAATATACCCGCGAGATATTATATGACACGCCAAAAGAAATGTAATAATGTAAAAAACCTATTTGAACTGATATTGGGAGTGTAAGTAATTGTAATAGGCCACAGAGATATCGCCTTGCAACACGAAAAACAGACAACTCCCTATTCTACCATGACAGTCGACAAGCAGATGTGCCCCGCATGAGACTGTCGAGGGTGTACGAGGTGAGGCATGATTCAAATTCATATCGAAGCTAGAGATTATATCTCAATTGAGTGATATGTAGCAAACGTTGCCTTTGTTTGTTGCTGCCTGTAGCCACGTATCGCACAAGCCTACATTTTTCGTTCAGCGCCAACCTGCAGAAAAAGACATGACGCATCCATGGACGGCCTTTGTCTCCCGGCAAGGCTCTGCTGAATATATTAAGAATGAATTTGGCACGATTGCCACTTGCGGCGGTACAGCCTTTTGCGCACGCAAGCAATGGCGAGGGGTTCATGGTCCACTGAAATAGCCCGATCCTGGACATGGATGTAGTTGTTTCTTGACTCTGAACAGTATCCAAAGGTGTCAATTAGCTGCTCGACTTTATTTCTTAGCAAATTATATCCACTCACGTAACCCATCTTCCGTTGACTCCCTCCAATCTTATTCATCCATCTGCTGTGCTCACTCGGAGCTCATAGTGCACTTATATCAGATTTAAAGGTAGGAAGAAGATAAATTAAAAGCACTATTAAGTCCTAGCATCTCTTTAAAAGAAAAAATCATGTCGCCTCTGAAATGGACTTCATACAAGCGGGCGATCGTCAAGGCTTCGACTCAACAGAGACTTGCGATGGCTATACCAACCGAGCATTCTTAACAAATTCAAGGAGAAGCCAGGCCACCTATCGTTGAATCGAATGGCTCGTTTCTGTTCCTCTCGCTCACTGCTCCCGTAAGGATTGACCATACATTGGCCGTAGAGCTCTTGTGGTCAACGATATCGCTAGGGGGAGTTAGCCGGACTAGTCTTGGTGCACCATGTAGACTCGACTTACACTCTTTGACGTCTACTGTCTGAAAACCGGGCATCATCGTCGAGATACTTGAGTCGGCGGAGGCCATTTGGATCATTACCGAAGCTGACGAATTGAAAGGTGAAACCGGTATCAAGGACACCCTTGACCTCCATCTGCTTTAGGACGCTTGAGATGCTTGCTTCAACTCCGATGTTTTCGATCGGACCTCCCTCCCATATTCCGTTTGTTAGAATCACGACACTTGTTGGCCGCTTGGGGTCTACAATCTTCGGATCCGCGAAGATCCTGTCGAGTGAGTATCTCATGTTGCAGTGGTGTTCGGCCTCGTTGGTATTTAACCACTGTCGTACTGGAGCGATTATCTTCTCCGCCGTCAGCAGAATTCGGGGCCGGAGCGTCGACGGGTATTGTTTAGTCGGGTTCGACGTAAAACGAATTTCCACACCTGCGGAATCGATGTCCTTGACGAGCCATATCAGAACCCCAATCACCTTAAGGACCTCAGCACCCAGAATCCGCATTGAATCGGAGTCGTCTATAATAAAAATGAAATGTCGCGGGTGCATGCGCCGACAAAAATGCCTGTAGCCATCCAGGGTATCCCTTTGGCCATGGTCGCGGCGGTGAATGACAACATCGTCGATAGTTGTGCTTCCGTATAAGCCCCCAAAGCGCCATCGATCGGAGTCTTGGGACTGCTCTAGCTTAAAGAATCCCTCATGGCCTGGGTGGTTCAAAGGAGTCGGTAGATCGATACGCGTCACATTGCCTGAGCTTGTCCCAGTATTGACATTGGGAGCATTCTGATGCTTCTCGGCATGGTTTGAGCCTGATCTAACCTGTATCAGTGTACCGGAAGTGAGATCTGTGCGCCGATGGAAATTCATTCCGGGCTGAGCCCCGTATTGATCTGTGCTGGGTCGCGGAGGAGGTTGAGGAGGCTCACTGAAAGGTCTCCTAGAAGTAAAATCGTCCGATGTACGGTCCTGAGTGAGGCGGGAAGATAAGACGCCAAACATCTTGTCAAAGTTGTACCATAGTGCCATTGGATCCCCCCTTTCGTCCATGGGTACAAGCATATGAAGTTCGACCAGGGTGCATACCCCTCGCGATAAGGAGGTTGAACCACGAAGAACATTGATTGCAGCGCGATGAGAGTTCAAAACGCATGTGTGTACGGTGAAATAGTTGTGAAAGCATTTATCGTAATTGCTTCCCACCATAGCAGGGCAAAATCTTTTGATGGCAAGCTTGCGATCATTCACGGCAGCTTCAAGGGCAGCAATTCCGCCAGCCATCCAAACAACAGACTCACTGATGACGCAGCCAAGAGACCAGACATCAGAGGACATGGATACTTGTTTGAGGTCTTTCTCTTCTTCTTTGTATATTCGTGAAGCTTCAGGGGCGCCTGGACATATTTCGTCAGCAGTTGCCTTGATAATTTTGGGGCAATGGGTCCACTTACAGTATGTCCTGTTTCCATCATTGTCTTGAAAGGTCAACTGGCTCTCTCCAATGTGCTGAATCGGGATTGCAGTATCGAAGTAAGCGAGCTTCATCCTGAAACCCGAGGTGAAGAGGCCGTTGTCTCCGGGAAAGACCAAAATACTGGCGGGGTTGATGTCTCTGTGGGCACTGAAGATCTTGATATTAGCAAGCGAAGTGACATGGTATCACGGGGACTTACAAGCCAGCTCTTTGGTTGCTAGGACCCCCTCCGAGGTTTTGTATTTTGTTGATGGCCTTGGTAAGACCCATCAAGCCTAAGAAGAAATACATGCGCTGTTCAGGTGTGATTGGGCGTACATCGCGGTTAAACAGATCGAGGAGGCTACCTTCACTTGCATACTCGAGTATCATGAAGCAACGGTTGTTTTGTTCAAACGAGCCTAGATATTGGACTATATGCTCGCAAGACTCGATCGAAACGAATGCGTTATACTCTTTGTTCCACGAGTCTCGGAAGGATTCTTTTTCTCGCGTGCGATATTCTTTAAAGACGACGGTGCCCTAAATGGAAAATCAGTTTAGATCAAGAATTCGCGTGAGAGAGTATGGAGTGGAACCTACTGTAGGGCTCCAGGTTTGATCATAGCAGCCAGGGTGCAAAGTGACTACTCGGATGATTGACTTAGGATTGTGTGCTTGGCTAATTTTCCTCGACTCATCTTTGATTGGTAGGATCTGGAGTCGATCGAGGCTTCGTTTGTCCATTGGCCTATCACTGGAGAAGATAATAGGGCAGAACATCCATTGAATATTGCAGAATTCGGTAATCATCTCGACTAGTGTAGGGTCGTTTCCAAAACGAAGAGGGTCGAGGATGGGCAGTTGTTGGTCTTGACAATTGTGACGTATGAAAAAGTTGATCAATGATGTTCTTCCGATATAGACGAGAATGGAAAGGATATTCAGGTAGCCGTTGAGGATGGTAGCGGGCCGCACGTGAATACTATAATCGACAGCACGAGGTATGCGATTCTCGCCAGGTTTCTTCCACCAGGCTTGTGTAATCGAAGGGCTGATGAACTCAGCCCTGCGGTCGTCACCATCTAGTCCCGTTTGAAGGTTCTGATCGACGTATCCAATAAAGTCATCGTGGCGGCCATCGCGGGCATGGAAGTTGGAGGTAACGATATCGACCTTTTCAACGTTGGTAGGAGCTGGCAAATTCTGGAGGAAGGTGAAATGTGATATCTCCTTTTCAGTCCATGAAGGTATAACTTCTCGCAGTATTCGCTTGGATAGGGGAACGTCCAAGTCTGTAATTTCGCCCCTGATAAACCATAGCACGTCCAATGGTCGACCAGCTAATACCAGCAATGAGAACAGTATTCTTCTAGATTTAGAAGCAGAATGTCTTCCTTGGATCGACTCTTCATCCTGGTGGGAGTGAGAAATCCAAACTTGTTCGGCGCAGTAATCAACCAGCATGTTATGCTGCCCTCGGTTTTGTAAAGAAAGTGCTGTGTTGAAAAAGGATTGCAAAGTTTCAAAGGGAATTTCGTTTGCAGCTGAACAGAAAGCGATAGAGCGATTCGCAGCGTTGCCGCCAGAGCGTTGGATGTCCAACAACCGAGACCGCTGCGATTGTATCACATCAGCGGCCGCTGCCTCTATAGAATAGTCTGGAGCCTGAAGCCAGTTCAGGAGCGCGCTAAAGAGCCTATTAAGTTCTGATATCTTCGTTTTTTTCATGTGATTAATGTTGTCATCTTCCTCTTCGTCATAAGGTGCGGCACTAAGGAAATCTCCCCAATTCATTGGCTCCGTAGCGTCGCTGGTTTCTCTCATTGGAGGTTCAGTATCCGAGCTCTTGTTGACTTGAGGTGTTAAACCAGGTGATAAAGCCGGCTCATCCGCATCCCCAAAGTCAACATATTCGGTGTCGTCTGCTATGGTACTTCGTTGCCCTGAAGTGCGGCTGCTGCTGAGGCCCTTGGAGCTAGCAAAGTTCCGAGTTTCTCCTTCTTCGAACTCACTAGATGCCAGGCGCGGTGTAAGTAGGGCTAGAGACTGAAGATGTGTTGCGATGTGTCTCATCATGAGATCGGCTGCAGAATTGATTGTAGGGCTGTCAAGCTTTGTCAAATTTGCAGACTCTGTGTCCGTTCCTTGCTCGGCACCCGTTTCTCCAGCAGAATGATGCTCTTGCTGTGAGAAACGTACTCTCTTCGTAAGGCTTTCACTTTTCTCCTCGGACATCATGGATTCAGGCGGTACCGTGTTCGGCGCGTCATCGGATGTTTCTGAGATGGGTAGGGTCGAATGATGAGTAGAGTACGTTGCCTTGGGGTCAGATTCGTCAAGTTTTCGGCAACAGATGGGGCATCTATCTGTGAAACCACCCTGAAGCTGCTTGTTTGACGCCTTATTTGGGTCTTGCTTGCCAAAATTCTGGTGACACTTCTTAGTGTGGTCTTTCCAAGCTGATCGGCGGGCGAAGGATGGACGTTCCGAACATTTGGTTAAAACACATGAAAAAGGCAGCAGATCTTCATTAACATGGCCTCTGTATGAAGTGTCAGCACCAATTCAATTTTACATCACCACTCAGTGTCGTCTTTGTAGTAGAGAAGCAACTCACTTCCACCATAAGCTGTCCTCATAATTGGTCCTAGGGAAGATTTTTCGACAAAGAGGACAGGGTTTCAGATGTTCCCCTTCTTCAAACACCGGGGGGTCAGGAAACTTGGCACCACCTCCTATAACAGTCGAAGCTCCAGCTCTCCTGGAAGTAGACATCGTAATCTCCATATGAATATTTGCAGGAGGCGCGGTAAGTTGCGATCGTAGTTCCGATGCATGAGTCCCTGACATTGATTTCTCATAAACCTGTGGCTTCGATACCTCTTGAGCTTGGCCCTCTTTGGACCGTTGATGTGCTGAGTCGTGGACAGGTCGAGACGTTAAATCTTCGCGCTTCTTCTTGCGGCGACAATCTGAGCGCAATTTCTTATCATGCGACTGCCAGTACAGCAGCTTCGTATACCTGTGCGTCATTAGGCTACTCAAATCCTTTCGAAGTTCCTCATGTGCATCTGGATAGAGACTATTGACTGTGAACGTCGCCCTAATCTCGAATGAAGATACTTGTTCCGGCCGTTTGGCTCCGAATGCTTTGACTCGAGCATCGAGAGAAGAAGTTGAAGCTTGCCGTATATGAATGGCAAATCGATCAAGCTCATTCAAAGATTTTTGGATCCCGTCCAGCTCGATCTTCCGTCTGTTTGTTTCCTCATCCGATGATTCATCCGAACTTGGCTCGCTTGGCTCGGCTGTCACTGGCAATATGTAAGCCTAGAGCACGAGATATCTATTACTCATCCTTACTCTGAGTAAGGCTCAGTTTGAGCATATTTAAAGTCAAAAAAACGAGGTCGCGATACTGCAGATGACGTTTGAGACGTTGATCGAGACTTCCCTGACCCTCGGCAAAGACACCTAGGTAGGCTGTCCAATTGACGAATCTTTTCTCATACCCCCGTAAGATGGTCGCATACTCATTCAGTTCGTTTGATGTGAGAAGAAGAAGGCTTTTCGCAAAATGGCCCTCGCAAACTGTGGCCATGGCTGATATGGGCTCCTCCGCCATGTCACTTGAGACATCGCCAGGCTCGGCACTTCCTGGGGTCAACATTATTGGCAGTTGAAAGATGACTGTGGTTGAAAGGCTCTGATCAAACTTAGATTGAGTTGTTTCTCATTTGAAAGAATTTCTAGATGCCGAAAGGTTCGGAATGGGAGGGGCTGTGGGTGTCGGATTGTTCAGCCTGAATGCGGGCACTCATGCATGCCTTCAGCTCACGTCAAGACTCATTGATTACGAACCAATAGCTGAACTTGACAGGCTACACAGGCCTTTAAGCCTGGAAATTCGGGCATCTCATCCATTATCTTTTTAATAACGATCAGCTGATCAGACAGCCGCCCACGCAGACATAACCTCGCTGCATACTGCACCATTCATTGCCCGATGCATATTCACTGATTACGAAGTGACCCCATGGTACACAGTCTCTCGTAGCTTATTGCCAGCCTAATCGATGATAACAAACCAAGTCGACTTCAATTTATACCTGACCGTAGACTGGTTGTAATGACGCTTGCCGACAGCCATTCACCGGGGTCAAACACTACGAGATTCTCTACCTTCGAATTAAGGGTCAGCAACCGAGCGAGTCTATTCACAGTTCTTGTTTAGCTTGGTATCAAGCAAGTCAAAGGCTCTGAGATTACTTTGACATATTGTTACGATGCAGAATGTCTTAGTTCCCCGAGAAGGCATAGACTCTACCAAAGAATGGAAGTTAATCTGTGAACTTCAGCAATACGGCCCTCTTCTTGGCCGACCTGGACAGCTTTCACAGGGCAGCACACGAACACAAGAGCTACGCAATGCCATCAACGGGTTGGATCTACAAATTCGTAGGACATTTACGACTCTGCAACTGGACTTGATACTCTATTTAGAGTCGGAAGTCGATGATGATGATGTATCAGAATCAAGCTCAGACTCGGAAACAGATGAAGGCTCAGACCAAAACAAGCCTGATGTATATTGGGATGATGCGTCGTCAGTGTCAAGCCTGACATCTCAATCAACGACTCAGTCCGATGACGCCTGGGACTCATCGGCTCAATCGCTGCAACCATCAATTGAACATGCGTCATCACATCTAACCAACTTATGCGAGCTTCTCGAGGCGCGGGTTAACCCCCTTCTAATACCGGCTCTGCCAGGAGATAGGGATGAATCTCAAAGCTACCCACGACTTACGCGACTTGTCAGCCATTTAGAAACTATCTTGGAATCTGGTTGTGCTATCGAATTCATTCCTAGCCCCAGACCTGCTCCAACCCAGTTTCTTTTCAATATTGCGGACGATAAGCCGAATGCGGAAGCCTTCATATCGTTCTGTGATCCCAAGCAAAAGCGCCCCCATAAAGGAGCGCGGCGACAAATGTTGGAGAAAGTCGAGCTTCTAAGATCCCATTTCTTATCTTTCAACAATTTTGTCGACAAGCTCAAGATCTCACTGGATAATCTCGGCACATGGTCGAATAAGAACCTCCCCCATAACGAGTCGTTCGCTTTACTCCAGAAGTTCCGGCGGCAAACAGCCACTGCATGCGAAGCAATACAGTTCCAATTCAGGCATTGTAGTCACGGTAGATCCATGAAGCATAAGGTTCTCCTTCAGCTGCCGGGATGGGATGACATTTCAAACAAGAGTTTGTCTGGAGTGACTGAAAGTCCAACAATGCAGCTATTTTTCACCCTTTGTCCCGGCAATGTTTGGCAGCCTGCAAGAATGTACTCTCTCAAGTAGGTCGCCCTTTCCGATTCTCCCTTTTACCTTAGTTAACAATCTCAAAAAGTGAAAGACCGGATCATGTATACGATTGCGTGCCCCGTAGTCTTTGTTACTCCCTCAGCAAAGCCTACAATGATGATAATGATCTGGAGTTCTACGTCTCAGATGACAGTACAAGCCACGAACACCCCAGCACAACGGTCCACATCCCTAAAAGGTCAAAAAGAACTCGGCTTTATGGCGATAATTGCCCGGATGATAAGAAGAGTCTCTGGGATTTGGTCAAAGAGGACTACTTCAAGAAAAGTGAGACTCCAAATTTCCTTTACAACACCAACGAAAAAGGCGTTCTCGTACGTCTGGATCAGCGTAAGGGCCTTGCTGCCAAACTCGTGATTGGGTTAATGCTATCCATAGATTCTGAGCATGTCTTGGAATCTTGGAACCCAAGACGCATATATTTTCTGAAGCCCGCGGGCACGCACTACTCACCATTTGTCCCTATGCCTCTAGAGACAAATAATTGCGGAGTAAGGAGGTATCCCAAACTACTGTCTGCAAACCCCTTACTCGAGGACGGGCACGCCCTACAGCCACTGCCACAATTTGTGTTGCTGGCCAAGGCTTTGATCCATATCGCGCATGGAGACACGTTAAACAGTGTAAAGTTCCCTCGAGCTTCAAGGGAGGCGTTTCAGGACTCATGGAAGAGGTTTCGAAGATTAGTCCAGCACTACACACAGAAAGTTACCTGCGAATCTGAGGTAGACTTAGAAGCGTTGCCCTTTCTTAAGGCTGCTGAGGGTTGCTTGAACTTCCATATGGAGTACCAGGACAAAATCATTGGCACTAATCCAAGTCAAAGGATGAGAATGGCGTGGGAAGTCGTGTTTGAAACGATTCTGTCAGAAATCGATGTCGACTTAAAGAGCCTGTTGGTCGCGCCTAGTCCTGGACCCAGCGCCAACGTAATACCCGTTAAACAACAACCAGGGACTAGAGACGCCTCAACTACTAAACCACATTCAGCCGATTCATCCAAAGAGACCTCCTCAACCTCAAATATTGTCGATTCAAGTTCGAGACAAGAGCTTCAAACCCGAGGTATTGATGTTAAGACTACGCATGTGAACCCACGCCAATACATCGTGCCGTTCGCCCAGCTTTTTGACGCAGGGCAAACAGAAAACTCATCAACCCACAGAGCCAAAGATTTCTGGGAACGTCTCGACAAATTTCATAGATCGTGTTCACAGTCGGCCATAGCCCGTACCATACCACAGTCCGGAGCAGAGTCGCCAAGAAGAATTCGTATAGCCGTTTTGGACACTGGATTCGACTTCAATTGCTCTTATATCCATGGCTTCCAAGCAAGTGAACGTGTGAGGAAAGAGTGGTGCCACAGCTGGGTTGGAGATGATGTTAACGACGACGACGAGGAGCTTCATGGAACAAACTGCGCCTATCTTCTCCACAAGGCGGCTCCAGAGGCCGACATATACGTGGGAAAGGTATTTTCCAAGAACAGTGTTAAGTTCTATGAGGCTGAGAATATAGCTAAGGTAAGCTATAAGTTTCTCTAAGAGATCGGGTGTACGCGGTCAAGTCGAGGTGTGAGACACCGGTTAACTTCTGCAACATAGGCAATCAAATACGCAGCAGACATATGGGATGTTGACATAATCTCTATGTCATTCGGTCTGAGGCTCCCACAAACTCAAGGCAATAGAAGCGAAGATGATTCGATGCGACACGACTACGACAAGATTATCGACGACATCAAAACCGCCATTCGTGATGCTTCAATCAAGTCCCCAAGGCTCATGTTTGCGGCAGCTTCTAACAATGGCAAAAATGACCCCCGCGCATTTCCTGCTCGTCACTCTCCTCATGTTTTTTGCGTCCACGCCTCAGATGGTTACGGCGAGGATGGCGGAATCAATCCTAAGACCGAGGGCGGATTGAACTTCATGACACTTGGAATGGACGTGGAACTTATCGGAAAAGAAAAATTCTCGAAAGGAGGACGAGTACTAACAAAGTACAAACCAGTGGTGAGATCCGGCACGTCGTTTGCAACGCCAATTGCTGCTGGGATAGCCGCAACAGTATTGGACCTTGGTACTCGTGTGAGGTATTTTGACGACAAAATGGGAAAGAAAATGAGGAGACCAGAAGAAATGGAGAAACTGCTCAGGCTGATGTCAGAAGCCAAAGACAAGTTTGATGGTGGTTTGCATTACATGGCACCCTGGCGCTTTTGGAACAATGGATGGGAGGCAGTCAACGAAGGTCGGGCAAGATGGGATACAATAGAGGAGGAGTTGAGAGTATGGTAGAAAGTTGAGAATATCATTGTACGCGTGTAATTTACAAGAAGTTCACCTTAAAGTGATATGGCTATTCAGGCAAAATCCAGACAACCGGCCCTTCTTCTCCTTCCAGCTGGCCCTCATCTAAGATAATCTGTCTAGGAGCCTCGTTGGCTTGGTCGTCAACGAACTTGAGTCCATCAGTTACGTCCTTTTTCTTCCCGTCAGAACCACCGAGTGTTGACCCGACAGTGTATTCTTCATTACGTCTTGTCCCATCTTTGTCCCACCAAATCTTACGAGTCCTGATACCAAGAATGAACGGAGTCGATCCATCAAAGCTCGATAAGAGGTTGGCCTCGTTGTTGTACGACCCGCTACCACCAGCGGAAGTACCAGTGTTTGGGTCAGTTGCAGCAGCCTCACCGCTGACCTTTGTTTTCTTGGACTGGATTTTGGAGAGTTTGGCTCCTTCAGTCCACATCAGACCAGTGATCATATAGACGGGCTGCTTCCGGCTTGTGCTATTGACGTAGAAAGACACACCATCGATCTCGAGCGCATTCTTCATGTACTCTGCCGTGGGTATAAAGTACCGGACGTATAGTTTCTCGACCGTCAGTGTCTCGTCGTTTTCACGTTGACGCAAGGTAGAAAACCCAGCGCCAAGTCCCGCGCTACCAAAGAGCTTGGCCCAGATGTTACCCTCAAGGCCACGAAGCTCCTTGAGACTGCGATTGAAGCCTCTTTTCTCGGATGGTTTGTCGATTGGTAACAGCTGCGACTCGGGAACCTTGACTGTGTCGCCAAAATCGAGCGGGGAAAGAATACTGCTCAGATCAAGGCCACGTAAGACAGATCCCAGTTCAAGGTGGCCGTCAGGCGGCGGAGCGATACTGAAGTCGGGGCATAAATGAAAGGAAGGTTTGGGGCTGAAAGAAGTGGCCATATCGGTTCAAGATATTCTCTCTAAGTTACTACCTTACGCATGTAGAGTTAGAGAACGAAGAAGAGGAGATGGAGATGGCAAGGCTACACTTGAGCTAGAAGTCAAGCCGCAACGGGCTGAGCTTTGCATAATCAGGCTTCGCCAGTTGCGGATCAGGCTCTACCGTTAATGCCATAACTCAGCCTGTAAGATGTGGTATGTCAAGATACTCGACCGCGTTGGCCGCGACCCTGCAAAGACGGGCCACCATAGGCCACGCAACGTGATTACAGCCACAATTCGCAGCAAAGTAGAAGTCTATCCGATTGGGTCTCTTGACAGGATTTAATGTTTCGGCCATAAGATACAGTATACAGGCGCCTTTCTCATAGCAACGCACATCGATTGAACTGATATTAGTATCATTACCACTCGCTACTTGTTCCTAAACTTTTGGCACTGCGGGCCGTTAAGTCGTTTTAACGGTTATCGCAGGCAGGGATCTAACTCGTATATAAGTCTGAACCTCGAGATATGCGGGCGGCTCTTTGCAATCAGATCAAAGGGCTAAATATCACGTATAAGAGCTTGCCGCCGGCCGGATGACGGAATATACAACCGCCAGTCCATCTGATTCAATCACGTAACTGTAACTCATCAATCTGTTCTTCCTCATCCTACTTCGTAGTCAGCTGCCTTAACTCACGACAACATCATGTCACCCGCTGTACAAAGTCGAAAACACGGCTCACTGAAGTCAGACGTCGTTCAAGGCAAAACACAAACTCGTTTCCAGAAATCTAGAGTCACACATAAGCTTCGTTGCCTCATATACCTCGATAGAACATCACAAGCTTACCTCAACCTCGGTACTTTGGCCATTAAACTTGCCCCAAAGGTACTTCTGCACACAGTCGCGCCGCAGCCTGTAGGCCAGGATCGAATGATGCTCCGCGATGGATGGAGAACCCAGTTAGATCTTGGTGGGGAAGTGTGTCTTGCTTCTGCCCAGATGTGATATCTCGTATCATCGCTTTGGGTGTATTTCTGCCTGGAGACGACGGTCTGCCTCGTGGTGTTAGTTCAAGACTGTATTGGGCGCATCCAGGGT
>JAASAY010000238.1:0-50742 GCA_014822085.1 Fusarium stilboides
CCCTCAGGTCCCCAAGCCAAGCTCATCATTGCACTCTCTATCCGATCACTACGTATTTGTGAGGCTCGGGTCCACACCTCATAGATCTCCCATCTCAGTCTCAGCCTTGCCATCCATCCAAACTTCTTTCTTTCAACATCTCTCTATCGTTTTCGTTTCCCACCGACTTGCCATCACGCTTTCGAATCGTCTACGCCATAATGGATCCGAACGAGCAACCGTCCTGGGCGGGAGGCGATGCCCCAGACAAGGAGAAGATGGAGCAGGCAAGTTAACCTCATTGCGCAAACGGAGCTCATGATGGGGAATATATGCTAAGCTATGGTATTCAGATCCGCGCAAGACGTCTCGCTAAGCTAGGGACGTCGACGCCTGTGTCATCCAAGTCCGACGAGAACAAGGCTCCCGATTCAGAGTCATCGAACCCCTCGCGCACGTCAACGCCAAAGCCCCAGCCCGCCGCCGCCGAGTCACGGCCCAAGATCAACGTCACTCCCTCCGCTCCGGCGGCATCCTCTAGCCCGAACCCCTTCAACAAGCTAGGGGTCAAGGCCGAGCCGTCAAGCTCAACAGGTAGCTCCCGTGTGCATCGCAAGAGACAGGCATCTGAGATTGACGACGCTGCTTCAGCGGACCGACCCTCCCCAAAACCCTCCAACTCTCAGCCGGAGTCCGACGCCGCATATGCCGACCGAATACTGTCCCAGATCTTCCGCATCACTGTGGACCCGCATAACATGACCAGCAGCCACGGTCAACGGTTGACTTTCCTGCCGAGTCTGAACGAGGAGCTCAACGAGTCTGGAGAGCCTTTGAAGCTTTCCGTTAATACACTAGACCAAGCCCTCATGGAGGCTGCCAGTAGCTGGCCCCATGATAAGCCTCTTATGAACTACTTCTTGCCGTGCTGGAAGCGTGCTGTGAAAGCATCACTTCAGTTCAAGGTAACCGAGGGACCTAAATTCGAGGTGCACGATGAGGCAAAGCGTCTATGTATGAGCGGCTGTCTATTTTCTTTGACCATGCCAGACCTCTATGGGTAAGCAGTTTCGCTGCAATGCAGAAATAATTCTGACACTATGTAGCCGGGAGCCAAACCCGAAGCACGATACACTCATGCCATATCTCCTGAAAGGCGTCCAGGATGACGGCGGTCTTTGCTTCAACTTCATCCAGGAAGCCATCAAGCGATTCGATGACGATGAGGCTTTCCCAGCTTTGTTCACCGATGCCATGATCGCAATCAGCAGTAAGCTAGGCACTATGTCTATGGACGAGGACTACAAGCCATACATTGGGGTACGTACGATTACTCTGATCTACCTGACCACGAAACTTACATAAACCACAGGCCCTTATGGTTTACACGAGATTCCCACCTCTAATTGTAAACCTGGCTAAACATTCCTGTTTCAACATGGCGCAGTCCGCCGCTGGCATCGAGAAACATACCATTCTCGGACCTTTCTTCCGCATTTCACCCCTACAGGGTGAAGTTATCAAAAGCTACTTTCCTGGACCTCGCTCGCTTGACAAGGGTAGAATCGTTAATGCTCAGGACGCTCTACGAATGGTATTAAGGACACACCAAGATGATCTCTTTGCGATCACAAATGCCTTCATCAGGGCAGGTCAAGACACAAGATCTCGAACTCTGGATTGGTTTGCTTACATCATGAACACGAACCATAAGAGAAGAGCAATTCAGGTCGATCCACGAGAGGTTGCTTCCAACGGATTTATGATTAATGTGACCACGATTTTAGACCGATTTTGCGAACCGTTCATGGATATGGACTTTAGCAAGATCGACAAGATTGATGACAACTATTTCAGAAAGCAGCCACGAATAGACATCAAGGACGAGACAAAGCTAAACGCTGATCAGTCCTACTCGGACAACTTCTACTCAAACAAGCTGCCCGGAGAAGCCAACTTCATTTCGGAAGCTTTCTTCCTAACTCTAGCGGCGCACCACTACGGAAGTGAAGCCTGCAACTCCCAGTTGAAGAGCTTGGATAGAGATATCAAGTATTTGGAGAAACGTGTTAAGGCCATGGAGGCAGAGCGACACAAGTTCGCCAATGCCCCAGTTCAGCTTCGACAGTTTGAGGAAGCGGTCAAAAGACACGTCGACGTTCTTGAGAAGACCATTGGTATGAAGCTGTCTATAGAAGGTGTACTGCTTGATGAGCGGATGCAGAGTACGTCACTGCGTTTCATGCGATATGTGGCTGTTTGGTTGCTTCGCTTGGTGACTCGGTCAAAGTACAAGCCTGGCCAAGAGTCGAAGGAGATCCAGTATGTAATCCGATTTTTAATCTTGACTGCATATACTGACAACTTAGGCTGCCCCTTCCTGCTGAGAAACCAGACGTGTTTTCATGTCTTCCGGAGTACACACTACAGAACATTGTAGACAATTTCAAGTTCATCTTTAGGTTGGTGTTTGACGCTATGGTTCTAATACAGTAACATGGAGACTAATAATTCGATAGATGGCTACCCAAGATCCTTCCCAGCGCTGTTGGTGACGAAATGATTGCTCTTTGCGTAACATTCCTTCGCTCAACAGAGTACATCAAGAACCCATATCTCAAGTCATCGTTAGTTTCGCTACTCTTCTCAGCCACCTGGCCATTGATGCACCTCAAGCGAGGAGTTCTGGGTGACCAGCTTGTTGGCAGTCAGTTTGCCAATGACCATCTCCTGAAGGCCTTGATGAAGTTCTACATCGAGTGCGAGTCAACGGGTGCCGACTCTGCATTCTATGACAAGTTCAACATCCGCTACGAGATTTTCCAAGTGATCAAATGTGTCTGGGTCAATGACCATTACAAGCGACAGTTGACGCGGGAGAGCCGGTTCGTAACCTGTAACTCTATAAGTTTGAAGAAATTACTAACAATCTCAAAGGGTTAACAAGCAGTTTTTCGTCCAGTTTGTCAACATGTTGTTGAACGACGCCACATATGTCTTAGACGAAGCTCTTACTAAGTTCCCCAAGATTCGAGCTCTCGAAAGGGATCTTGATGATCAATCTCTATCAGCAGAGGACCGCCAGAAGAAGGACGAAGAGCTGCAGCAATTGGCCAACCAAGCCACATCGTTTATGCAGCTGGCTAATGAGACGCTTGAGATGATGAAGCTCTTCACCGAGGCTATGGGTGAAGCCTTTACCATGCCTGAAATCGTATCTCGTCTTGCAAGCATGCTCAACTACAATCTCGAGACACTAGCAGGCAAGAAGGCAGCGGCTGAGCTCAGTGTCTCAAACAAGGACAAGTACCACTTCCGTCCTATTCAAATTATCTCAGACATTGTCGATATCTATCTCAACCTTGGTACATCGTCTGTGTTCATCGACGCCGTCGCCGCAGACGGTCGCTCTTACAAGCCCGAGGTGCTCGAGCGAGTCTCACGCATTCTCACTTCTAAGCACCAGAAAGACCCAGCTGAGATCGGTCGTTGGGATAAGCTAAGGGTCAAGTTTGTCGACGCCAAGACACTGCTTGACCAAGCAGAACTCGATCTCGGCGACATCCCGCCCGAGTTTGAGGACCCCATCATGGGTGATCTCATGAAGGATCCTGTACTACTGCCCAGCAAGCACATTGTCGATCGGTCCACCATCGTCCAGCATCTTCTGAGCGATCCCAAGGATCCCTTCACCAGACAGGCCATGTCTATTGAGGATGCGATTCCGCAGACAGAGCTCAAAGAGAAGATTGAGCAATGGCGAGAGGAGCGGGTGCAGGCTGCCAAGGACAAGATCAAGAGTGAGGCCATGGATACCACAGAAGGTTAGAAATAGGTCCAGATGAAGCTTCTTGAACCTGGGATTATTGATTAGAGTCGCTTGATGTTTGTCTTCGTGTCAAGACGGGGTGTATGTGCACTTTGGTTTGTTTAGGGGAGCACGAGGGAATGCTTAGATGGGAGAGTTTACAGGACAGTATCACCGGATTACAGACCAAACATGATGACGAGCGGTCCAAGAGCGATAGTACATTTTAGATGATCAAGTTTCCCCCAGAAATAATAGCAAGTTGCATTTTCATCAGCCAGCCGCCCTATCTACATGCAAACCAGGGTATCTCCACCACAACGCAACGCAACCCCCTTCCTCTATCCGACAACGCCTTAACCTGTAGCTGAAAGTAGTTTTAAGCCTTCAGATCCTTGTACTCCTCAAGCACTTGTTCAAGCTCCTTCAGAATCTCATCCTTGCGCTCCTGAGAGCACCAGCTCTCCTCAACGGCACCACGGACGATCCATGCCCAGTCCTTGGTAGAAAGGCTAAAGGTATCCTGAACACGGTAGTAGACCTCCTGGACGTAAGCACCAAAGTAGGCAGGGTCGTCGCTGTTGACACTGAAAATAACCCCTGCGTCCAGGAACTCGCGAACAGGGGCATGGGAAAGTTCAGGTAGGTTGCAGAGGGCAACGTTGGACCAGGGGCAGAAAGTCAAAAGCGTGCGGTTGGCAGCAAGCGACTTGAGCAGCTCCGGATCCTGGGCCGCCGCAAGACCGTGGTCGATTCGTGAGACCTTGAGATGATCGAGTGCAGCGGTGATGAATGAAGGGGGTGCTTCCTCGCCGGCGTGAGTGGTCAGATGAGTACCAGTCTTAGCGACACGGGCATAGACATCGGTGAAGAGCTCAGGAGGAAAGGCCTTTTCGCTCGAGACCATGCCAAAGCCAGTCAGAGTACCGTCGTTGAAGTGACCGCGCTCGAGAAGAGTGTCGACGAGAGCATGAGACTCGGGAACAGGGAGATGGCGAAGAATGCAAACAATGAGCTCAATAGTAATACCCAGCTCCTTCTGAGCACGCTGCTTAGCAGCCGTGAGTCCTGCAACGACAGTGTCGTAGCTAACGCCTCGAGCGATGTGCGCCTGGGGATCAAAGAAGATCTCAGCGTGTCGAACATTTTCGCTTGAAGCCCTCTGGAAATATTGGTACGCAAGAGTTTCAAAGTCGCTCTCAGTGATAAGCACGCTCATTCCGAGGTAGTAGTAGTGCAGAAAGTCGTCGAGACAAGTGAACCGTCCATAGCGCTCACGCAACTTGTCGGCAGATTCGTAAACGGGATCACCTGGAAGCTTGATGCCGTTCTTTTCGGCGAGCTCGAAGAGAAGCTCAGGCTCGAGAGTTCCCTCGATGTGAAGATGCTGCTCGACCTTTGGTAGAGCAGTGAGAAAATCGCGAAAACGAGACTTGCACATTTTGAAGATTGTCAATTTCGAGATGACTTGGTGAGTTGATAGTATGAAAAATAATTATGCGAGTACGCTCACTTGAGAGTTTCCAATTGCACTTTGTGTGTATCTTTGCTCCAGTCTCGCGATAGTGGCAGTTGATCCGTGTTACCCGGTAAGAATTTGCGTCGATTGATCAAGTTTTGATAACTCGATAGGTCTAGAATGATTAGACCATTGGTCCAATAGAAGCACGCATAACGGCGGGAGCTCCCGGCCCCGTTATAGTCATGGTTGGAGGTTTTATTGAAAGTCCATACGATAAGAGGTGTATTATATATTATTCATTGTAAGACGTGATATTGTCACTGGGGTTTTCAATGAGATCGATATCTTACTCGGTAAACTCCTTGGGCTGAAAAGCAAAGAAAAAGAAAAGCAAAGTAAGCGGCTTTTTTGACCCCCAACCATGTGGCTTGGGTCGACATGGGTTGAAATGAGTGCCGGAATCTCTTGTCTCTTGACTCTTTTAGAAGCCCACTGATCATCGCATCAAGTGCTGACCATTGACCCTAGTTCCGTTCTAGTACACTCTTGGTAGTCGATTAGTACATGTACTATGCTGGGGCACATGCACAATACAAGTGAATCACTTTTTGCAATCCATGGTGTGAGACTACGCAAGCCTCTCCACTCTCTTAGGATTCCTCTCACTTCCTTGCTGGGTCTTTGATGTCGTTAACAACCCGATAAATCTGGAATACCAGCCACGCTTATTCTTAACGTGCCATTCCAGGGTTGTATTCAGGAACAAGGGACAAGCTCCCGTTCCGACACCCGCGCAAAAGCAAAGTAACTTGCCCAGTAAGAAGCATACAAATTGAGCAGAGACAGGCCGGGATGTCGATGACCTGCGGGTACTTCACATCAGCACTTTCAAACGCCAAGAAAAACCTGCAGAGACAAGTCTCTCAAGTTGATTGACATCTCCTTGATACTTCGCTCTAGATCCTTCTTTATATCAAGTGGAAGATCAACGGACCGGTAAGTGTGGTTTTGCGTAGGCTCCTGTATCGGCCTCGGTACGCTAGACACCATGACAGAAGGGATATGACTGGGTTTCATCAGTAGCGATGCATCGCTGTTCAACGATCTCGGGCTGCAACAAGAATGGAATGCGATGCACTCGTTTCATTGCCTCGACGCCAAGGTACTGGGTCCTGCCGCCATTCCGATATGTGTTCTCCTTAACATGGACTTTGAAAATTGTGCGTTAGGGAGGTTTGATGAGTAGCGTTGATCGAAAACACTCGGCTTGTCGTCCCCTATCAGCCATACGTGCGTGTACGCCAAGTCGGGGAGATTGAGCTTTGGTCTTCATTCGCTCTGGCTGTGTGCAAAGCCGCTACTCTTGTATAGATGTAACATTGGATCCGTCTCCTTGTGTAACGAGGCGGATTGGAACGGTTCCCATGATCGTTATCAGACGTGCGTAAGAACCCGCGACGCCTGTATTATGTGGTGTACACTACTTAATTCCTCTGCCTTCTCATCAAGTGGCGCTGGGAGCCATGCTGAGTGGTCAATTTGTTTAGCAAGTTTATTCGGACTGTCAGAGAGTAGCCTGCCGCAGCCACTCAAGGTAAAAACGCCCGGCTCACCGTCTTCTCAGAATACTACATGGCTCGGTTTCAGACATTGCGGGGGTTGGGGGGATTTGTACCGCCATGGTGAGATGCGCTGAGCATCCTCCGACAGATAGGCCCTGGAGTGTCGTCCTAGCCCTTTACTGTCTGTCAAGTAAGAACGATTTGTCTTAGTTACTGGTCTGAAGAGGTTATCGATCAGGCTGTGCTTCAATGTTTATCTGAAAGACAGTGTCTCCTGATTCTTCAATGTATTTGTTGAGAGAGAAAACAAATCCACGTCATGCTTCTACTACCGAAAGCAATGTGATGGGAAGACACTTCATTGACGCGGATATGCCTGATATCCAAGATTCCTCTAAGGAATAGCCGTGACACTTCCTGTGGCGCCATTCCGTTCGGTAGCTAATGTAACTGGCAGATGGGTATTGGAACATGGGTGTCTCAGTAAGTATCTATATTAGTCCGTGTTGTCGTTCTTTGGGCCTTGCTCCGTCTAAGTTGAAAATGCGGATCAACGACCCAGGAGTTCAGGGCGGAACTCAACATAGTTTGGCCAGGCGTGTCGGGCCGGATAGAATGCTACCTATCGATCTGCTGGTCAGTGACGTCCATTCTTCCTTGGCGTAACTCAACCGATATCGCTTTGTATGCCAGATGGAGCTTTAGTCCAGCACGATGGAGCTGGTCCTGGAATACCTGGGCCATGTGGAACAGGGTACGTAAGCTCCCGGAGCGATGCGGGAAGAGGGAGTTGGGAGGAAAATAAGCCTGTTCGCCGATGAAGTGGAGAGAAGGGGTAAAGGATCCCAGTCATGAACGGCTAGAATGTCTCAAGAACCGACTAGCAAGCAAACATCCGGCGGAGTAGCCACGAGTTAATTGGACCAAGCTTTGCCGGCACTTTGACCAGGCAAATAGATGCGATAACTAATTGAATATGCGCGGAAAAATGTCGAGTAAAAGAACCAAGAATGCGGAATGCGGACTTTCTCTGGACTTCTTTAGGATCGTGTCCGGTACGCTAAACATTAAATGAATTATGTCTGATAATTGTCCTGATGATACAACTGAGGGCTCTGGGAATTGTGTCTGCTAGTAGTGTGGTTTGGCTTTGGTCAACAGACATACCAATTGAACTGACGAAACCTTGTACTTAGTTGTCTGATCCAAAAAAAAAAAAAAAAAAAGAGGTTATTCTCCGTGATGTGGTATACAGGCACGTGGTTAACGTGGTTCTGAAGGCCAAACTCGCGTATCCGACCAAGCGATTACCGTATGTTGGTCCGAAAACCAGGTTGCTGGATAGCGCCTATGACATGAAGCCCAAGGCGGTAGGTAGAAAAGTTGTGGGTCTTAAACGATGACGGACAAAATAAACCCCGTTGTCGAAACTCCAATGATGCAACAGATCCGTCTCGTGCAATTGGTCAGATATGATAAGATCGCATATGCGTTTTGGTTCGATCAGTTCGTCTCAAACAGGAAGGAGTAGCCGGCCCGGCAAACAGAGATGATTCGAGTGTAGTATACGGATAAAACACGACGTTGTTGCATGTTTTGCTCTTTTGCAAGACTCAAATAGACGCCCAGACTCGGATAGTTGTCAATAGCCTGATTGCCCGGGGAGGATAGATAATGTAATCCGTTGACGGTGCTTCGCTCTTCCGCGTTCCATCCATTTAACCCTGGTCAGGACCTTCAGCCAAGGGTCCACAAGCGACAGCCACAAAAACGTTCCTTTTCCCTTCAGGACCCTGGAGCCAATACCGAGCCAGGCTTTGTTCTGTTGTTCTCGAAGGCAGGCTTTCGTCATTGACAAATGTCAAGTAAGTACGGGGTAGTCTGCAGACACCCTGTAAACCCTTGGCCTTGAATCCTCTTGCAGCCTTGAAATGCCTTGCGAAGATTCAGGAAAAGTCCTTATATTCTCGTATCATGTAAGCTGTATTTAACGTATCGCACCGTGTAGTTGACGTGCGACTAGTCGACACTAAAGCAAAGGATTGATGGCGAGTGATTCTCATGTACCATAACCTGCAAACAAGTGACGGGCCGATGAAACGGAGGCTTGAGTCCAAGCCGGTGTCAGTGGATATGTTTGATCGCCAGATCCGTCTGTTCTCAGGTGGCTGTTAATACAGCAAGCAGGGCTCTTTAGTAACCGGGTGATGCCCCAGACCGACAGACCGTAGGCGAGCAGACAAGGAAGAGCCAAAGCCAAACGGAGAAAAAAGCGACCAGGGAGAGCCGCAGAATGGTGGAGTTAAAAAATCAGCGGATGAAGGTGGTAATGACGAGTAATGGGTAGTTTTGGATTCTTGTGTTGTTGTTTAGTTGAACTCCAGATGAGTTAGTTATGATGAGTAACTTAGATAGTAGAGAGGTATACTTAGACAGGAAGTTAGAACTGGTAAATACTAAGACATTGACTTTGGCATGGGCCACATAAACGGAAGGAGTTTATCTTAAAGTTTATCTATTGTAGGCAGGTACCTAATTTCCCAAGCAAATAAGGAAAGAACTGTCCTAGGACGGGTAAAGTGTTCTTCCATCTTTATCAAGCCAAATCACATAATTAGCATATGTCGTGTAGTTTTGCACGAGCAGAGGCAGGTGCTAGGTGCTGCCCACCGAGACCCCTGTATTCTAGAGACAACCTTACCTTAACCTTACCTGCCTTGCTTGCTGCGCTAACCTGAGGCTCGCCTAACTTGAATCGCGGCATGCATTCCCCCGCCAATCTCTCATCTCCCTCTTGACTCCTATTTGCGACTACAACAAAACATGCTTCCACTTCGTGCTTCAGCTCTAGCTCTAGCTCTGCCACCGGCTCCGGCTCCGCCTGCAGCTCTCAATGTGATCCGCATTTTACTGCACGGCACGGCACTGTACTGTATCAATAATACAGTGCAATTGTTCGCGTCGTCTGTGAGATCACGGCCCCCTACCTCGAGACGACATGCACCCCTTCTACGGTAGTCAGCATCCGAAACCTCGCCCGTCAGCTCGAATCTCAGCCCACACGGCCCCCGCCCCCTCGATCTTGACAAGGGCCACACTCTCAAGGTGCTGTAGCGAATTGAAAACCGAAAACCCGCCCCTCTATCACCAGACTCGAGATACGATACTGTACCCAGCAGCATCGCATGCCTTGTCAGTGGTAACAAAACACACAGCAGAGACAAGTTTACTTCCTGTTACTTGATATATTGCGCAAATTCTACCGACTCGGCCCCGCTACCTCCGCTGACGGGCCATCTGTTTCCACTTGCTGTTAGTTTTGCAAGCGTGCTGTGCCAGCGTGCCAACTTCTCCAAAGCAAATCGCCCCTGCCGCCACTAGATACAATGAATCAGTTTGTCTACGGTCCATGTCCATGTCGCTGGTTCTCCGAATTGTTGGGATTGACTTGCATATGGATCGGATACTTGGATGGAAAGCTCGTCTCGTCTCAACTCTACCCTGGCAGTGAAGCAGTTGTTTTCACTCCTGGCATTTTGCAGTGTGCCTCAGAGTCACGAGATAGCATCTCTCATCTCACTTATCAGATGGCTCAAGGCAAACAAAGCCACTAGAACTGCTGCGCTGGTTCCTCTCCAACCTGCACTTCCATATGCCCCTGCTTTTTGTTACATACAAGGCGGGTCAAACTCCGCGCAGTACTGTACGGTATTGTACAGTACTGTATGAGTTCCTATGTCTTTCCAGCTCCTGGGACGCTGCATTCCCTACCGAAGGCTGTAGCGTCCTTGCTAGTTAATATGCTTGTTTGGTTTGGGAACCATTAACCTTCATTCCCTTGCGTTGACCAAATATCGAGATCCTTTCTGTCCACACACGAGGCCCGGGCGAGCCGCCCGCTCAACCCTTCCCTTCCCGGCGGTTCACTCGGCTCTAGCCCGAATACCCACTGCGACCCTGACTGGGGATTCGTCATCCGCTTCCCACCCACGGCGGCGGATATAACCGTCCCATTGGCGAACACATGGACAAGGTGCCACCCTCGGAAACCATCATGGCCGAACCCATGCCCTCCGGCAGGCCGTGTGCCCAACGGCAGCTTGCAGCCTTCTAAGTCGGCCATCAAACTACAGTCCCCCAGCTCGGCGGAAAACCTCGAACTGGCCAAGGGCCATTGTAATCGACATGCTAGGGCTACAACGCGAGGGCGTCTAGTTCCCGTCTACAGCATGTCCATCCCTATCCCTGGCCTCAAACTATCGGCTGCTGACGCCACATATCTGGCATGACAACCATGAATCAGGAGTCAGCAAGCTTTGGGCTACCCAGTACTCGTTGAGCTCCACAAGTCAAGCAGTCAGATAGTAGCACCAGCAGATACCACTGAACCATGCTGGGCCGCACAGACGATGTGTTTCAGTTCTGAGACTACACCCTGATATGTTGCTATCGGTTGCGAACATGTCACTATCATGTTAGTCCTTTGGTTCGTCCAACATACGAGATTCGACTGTCGCAGAGCGAGTTGCGATTCCTTGAGCCTTGCGATGATTGATCTGAATATTCAATGACACTGCATATAGGAGGCGCAATTGGGACGGCTCAAGAAACTGGAGGTTTCGACTTCGGCGAATTTTCGGGTCTCTGGGCAAAAACCTAGCTAACTCCAACAAGGCACGCCGATCTAGGCGCGGGGGTAACACATGGCACCGCGGATAACATAAGGCAAAGGTGGCCGAACATCGACTCGGCTTGTTTGTGCATAGCATCTCCGGGACTACCAAGCTTTTCCCGGCGGACCAGCTGCCGAGAAAAGCTTGGTACATAGTAGCATATCGGCCAACACGCCGGTGGGAAATAGCTCACTCACTATCTTGTCACTTGACCTACGCTTGACCATAGATCTGGTCATAGACATATCGACTTTACAGTCCCCTCCTGTGCAAAATATGAGAGCAATTGACGCACTGGGGTCATGGTTGATTAGCAGGACCCAGATCGCACCACGGTCCCGACTTCTGACATCCGAGGGTGGCATAGGCTTGGAAACAAGCACTTGTCTTGTTGGACCGATGGATATATGACCAGGATCTAGGGTGAATGACTGGCAACATATCCCAGGATGCCCGTCTCCGCTCGAAACACATTAGCGGCCATGGCTGATCTCAACAGCCCTGTTCAGCCAACTCGTCCAGGGTCCGGCCACCCCCTCCCCCCAATTTACCATCGCCTGGCCCAGATAATATTTCCGAATCTGCGTTAACGCGCGGAGAGCCCCGGATCACGGACCAGCGCCACTAACACGGTGCTGCTGCGGTGCCCGGCTGGTGACGAGCAGCGATATACCTGCTTGCAGGCGCCTCTTCTTCCATACGGTACACTTCCTCTCTTTCCCAGCCTAGTCGCCGCGAGCCAAACTTAACGACGTCAGTTCTGGCCTCGTGGCCTCGCCTTCTCTTCTCCCCTTCTTCGCGGGCCCTTCCAGAACAACAGACTATTTCGGGCCTTAAGGTTGTCGCTTCATCACCTAGTCGGCGCCCATTGTTAAGTCACTCGTTCTAACTCCACAGGTGCTTCGAGCCTCAGATACGCTCGCCTGCCACTGGAACATAGACCAGAATTAGACGTCTTTCGGGAGGTGCTATCAGGTACAGCGCTTTAAACCGTTGCCTAACCGTTCCTGGTCCTGGCATCTTGTTTTGGGAAACCTGCAATCTATTCCTAGCGCTGAACAAGGTGATGAGCCGAATAACTACGTCGGAGCAGAACGGTCTTGGGTTACACAACCTCGCAACATTCAAGATATCCATTTCGCAGAGGCGGATTCACACTGTTCATTGCGGAATAGGACACTGGCGGCAAAGACTGGAGGTTCCGTTGCAGGGTTGATTAACAAACAAACGGCATACCTAGCTTCCTCTTTCCCGGCAAAGCGAGAAACGGGAGTTTGCCCACTTTGTACTTGACGACCTGCAGCTTTCGTTCAACAGAGTTACCTTTATGCTCGTTGACCGACGCCCCCCTAACGTTTATTCCGTTGGGGGACCCTTTGAGGCTTCTTCGACCAACCCCAGTAGAGGCTGGACACCTAGAGGGAATCCAGCTATGTCAACACCTCAGAACCTCTATTCTCGCTCGCCCAATCTTTCAACCAGATCCTACGACTCGTCATCAGTCTCATCTGCAACCTCGCCCAAGTCTTTATCCCAGTTTGCGCCAGGGGTCATGAATACCAATCCGCGTTTGAATGCACCGACGACGCCCCAACCGATTGGCATCCCCCCTCTGCCTCCAGTCAGTCAGGCCTTCCAGTCGTACGGACCAATGGCCACATCCTCTTCTCTTGGACACGAATCACTTGCATCAAATGAGTCGGTTACCAGCACACCAGGCCCGTCAACCACCCAACTAGCAGGCCCTCCAGGTGGTCAAGGGCAAAAGAGGGCATATCGACAACGAAGAAAGGATCCTAGCTGCGATGCCTGTCGCGAAAGGAAGGTGAAATGTGACGCAACGGAGACGACAAGTTGCTCAGAGTGTTCTAGCCGAAATGTCAAGTGTCAATTCACAAAGGAGACGAACCGACGCATGTCTTCCATCAAGCAGGTGCAAGATTTGGAAAAGCAAATGGAACGGGTAAAGAGAGAGAACAGTGGATTACGGCGTATGTTACAGGATCGAGAAGGGCCAATGGAACTTGATGCTGAAGGAGGCGACGACAACAACGTTGCCAGCTTACCAGCCATTGGATCTGAACCGAAGCGACGAAAACGGCCAGCTCCGGTACCAAAGCTAGCTCAGGCAAGGGCCAACGTACGAGATTTCTCGAGGGGAATTTGGAAGCCTCCGGCGCAGTATCGTGAACCAGCACCTGTCTTTTTCGACCCCCAAAGGCCAGAGTTACCCGCCAGGCATCTGGTGGATCAACTGCTGCACGCCTACCAATGCTCTTCCCATACCATGTTCCCGATTCTACACTTCCCTACGTTTCGAGCATCTGTAAATGACCTCTACAACAGTGGCGTGGGCAGAACATCTCCGGCATGGCTTTCATTGTTCTTTGCTGTTCTTGCTGCTGGCAGCCTCTTCAGTCCAACGTCAAACTCGCAGCCAAATTCATTTTACGAACCGGCCGAATTCCTCGAGACCGCCAACAAGATGATTGATCCTTGGGCTAATGACTTCACCTTAGACCACGCCCGAGCATTAATATTGGTCACGCTCTGCTTGAATGAGATGAACTTGAAGTCAGCGGCCTGGACGTGGCTAGGAAGGGCTGTTCGTGTTTCTCAAGACCTAGGCTTGCATATTGAGTCTGGACCATCCCCATTCATCGAAGGAGAAATGCGACGTAGGACCTGGTGGATGATCTACATCATGGACAGAACACTCGCGACTGAGCTGGGCCGACCCGTACTGATCAACGATGAGGACTGCGATGTATCATTGCCGGCGGGGGTAGACGATCAGTATATTCATGAAGGGGGTATGCTGGTACCCAACGGCGCTGAACCTCTAACTCATTCTCTCCTCGCCGTCATCCATGTCGTGCGATCGTACTCAACCCTTCTCACAGCACTAACGCCCCAAGCTATGTCGTCGATTCACATTTCAGCTCTTGACACTCACCTCAAGAAGTGCCTGAACACCTTCCCCCCTGCCTGCGAGCCGTCGAGCACCGTGCCACTTGCGCCTCACTTCCTCGCACCCCTGGCCTACCTGTTCCATGCTCGTCTTCTCCTACATCGACATCACCTCGACCCAGGATATCCCTTTGAGGCTCGGATGGCTTCCCTTGAAAGTTGCACACACATCTCGCTCGAAACCACATCTCTCCTCCACCGTTCCAATGCGGCCCTCTTGGCGGATGGCGCAACTGCTTTGCTGACCACGCACATTTTCCGCTGTTCGCTTTTTCTCCTTCTTACGGGCTATCTCGATCATGCAGTGACAGCTTTACGGACTTTAGCTTCGATCGATCGAAGAAGGGATGTCACAACCGCCTGCGGACGTTATCTGTCGTTTTTCGTGTCGACCCTGGCCAACAAGCGAGTTGAGTACGCGAAGTACTTGGCAAGGGCTCCACCTCCGGCCTTTGGTTCTTCGAGACCATCCATTGACCAGACGGCCCTTCTCCAGATGCTCTCCCGTGACGAAGATCTGATTACCTACGTATCTGCCGACCTCCATGCCTCGCCTGATGCCTCATGGCTCTGGGCGGGTCTGGAGCGCGAGACTCCGTTACCCCAAGCACCCCCCCTTCAATCTCAAAATGCAGTATCTAGCAGCGAGCTTTTCAGCCCCGAGGCGCGCACAGGGCTGGACGAAATTGACGGTAGAGAGTGGGGCGGATGGGCAAGGCTCGAGGCCGCCGTACGCGGGTTGGATGTTGTGCCAGCTACGACTCCGACGCCCTCGGGCGCGACTTGGACACTGCCTCCTCCCATCAAGAGCGAAACACCTGGCCCAGCCGTGGAACTTCCGAGGCTGGGTGATGTCCCCCGTTACGGCTCTGAGGTACCGAAGCTAGGAGAGGGCAGCGCGGCGGTTAGTCCTGTGCCTGGCGGCAGCAGGACACCAAGTGGAAGTGCAGCAACCAGCAAAGAACGATTGAGTATTGCCAATATTATTTAAGGCATTCGAGGTGGATTCACGAAGCGAAATTTTAATGTTTATTATGAGCGTCTTCCTTGTCTAGTGCTGGGAGCTGGCTCGATGGGAGAAAAAAGTCGGTTGGTTGTATAAGGCGCATACTTATTGTTTGATTTTTGGAGCATCATGTTTTTACCTGGCGTCTCGATATATTGTTGCGTATATAGCTGCTTCTAGGCAGCACCGCTTGAGGAGACTCTGTACAAAGATACCACGCACTGCATGAGATGAGTATAGGATATTGCATAGCACAAAGGCGCACCCGGCGTTGTTGGGCGGGGAATTATAGAGCTGTATACCTTTCTGCAACGGCTATAATGGAAATACGACTTTGCCGTTTGTCAATGGCACATGTGTGGAAGCAGGTTCCAGCTACAATGTCCCACCAACAAGTTTCTATTGTGTGCTGGCTGACGTGATGACCAACGTCCTTGGTCCAAACAACACTATTATCAAACTCAACTGAGTGACCCCTTACTCAGACCCAACTTGACAACTCTCTCACGAAGCATATCCTTCATATCACCCTCATCGTTCATATACTCGGCCAGATCGAGGGCCTTCAGTGCCCACTGCTGACATAGATTTTCATCACCCCTGGAAAAGATGTCGACGGCATGGTTGAACGTTGTTGCAATGATCCAATCCAGATCCTCTGTAGGAAATGGGTTTTGCATCTATAGCATGAGATCAGTTTCATGTCGAATATGCTACCAGATGAGACTCAGAGATGGGGTGTGACTGACTTGACTTCCTTCACGTGCGATTTGGATTGCTTGTTCGACTACTTGCAGAGCGAGGCTATCGTCCAGAGGAAGAATAGCCTGGAACATGCAGCGCATGTACTTTGCTAGTCGTTGGTTGTCGAATCCTTCCAAGGAAAATATTTCATTGATGATGAGACGCATGGTTCCGTATACAACTGGAGACGTTAGCTTTTTGTTGTCTAACTCGACAAGTATCAGACTGATACGCACCGTTGCCCGAAGCCTGGCTCCTTAGTAGACAGTCTCCCATGGCTTTGCACATCATCTCATCTTTGCAAACTCTGGCCTTCCTGATGATCTGGCTTAGATCATCCCAGCTCTTCAAACAGACGGCGCTTTCAAAATCGAAGACAAAGAGTGTTGACATCTTACCCATGAGGTCGAGATAGACTGGAGACTTAGTGTCATTCCGAAAATGGGTATCAAAGAGCACATCAAACTCTGCGATGTGCTGCCTTGTTTCAAGATAGCGCTGAAGTTGCTCATCCACCTTGTCTTCCGTACGGGCATGCGAGACAAGCGCTGCAGCGACGACAAAGTGGCAGCGGGAAGCCATTAACCGTAGGTCCGCTTCGTCCTCCGAGGACAGATCAGAAGGATAACAGTCCACAAAGGCGAGACAGGTGCGGAAGATGCGAACCAGATGCCACACTCCCTAGACGTGACATTTTGTTACTCCAATATTGTAGGCGTTCTTTCGAAACCAGTGTAGCTCTGAGACTGTAAAGACCTTACCACCGTTCTCGTCTCTCAGATCCAGCTTGGCATGCTCGGCGGCTATCTGTGTCAGCATACCCCAAGTTGACCATTGTGTGAATTACCTTTTTCGAAAATATGACATGTTTCTTCCACGAGCTCAGCGCCTTGATCCATCTCTTCTTCTCCATCCTGCGACTCAATCAAGCGAATCAGTCTGATGGTACACCTGAAAATCGAAGGCAGATTAGCAGTCGAAGAGGCTTCAGTATCGAAAGTCTCGGCTACTGCTTTCAGAGCTTCTAGTGTCAAGAGCTTGTCTCCAACATGTTGTGCTTCTCTTACACACGCATACAAGATATCCCGATACTGGGCTGTTTCAGCAGACCTCCCCAGAAACTCGATACACTGACGACCTAGTTCATGGTCCCAGTTCAGAAGCGAGACTTTGAACATAAGGTGCCTTGTAAGCGGCTGGTCCTGGATGCTCTTGGGCATGGCGTGAAAGGCAGATTGTGCAGCCTCCGCATCGCTGCAAGCAATCGCACAGAGCATCAGTCTTCGGCTGAACTTCCCCAGGGTTGCCTCGCCACTGTTTGAGAAGATAGGATGGAGTGCAGCTTGACACCAGAGTTCGGACTCTTTGTACTGCTTTTTGGAATAGATTGCGTCGAGTTTCTTCCATATGAGCTTTCCATATTAGCAAGAAAACGCGATGCGATGTCTTCAAAACCTTGAACTCACTGAAAGTGCAGCAGTCGTCACGTCTACACTACATTGACCAACTTCTTGGGCGAGCCGCTCCAGCAATTGGATCAGGTCTGTTGCACCTACAGACAATTCGGTTTCCATGGTGCCCATCCAAACGCGCCGAACAATAGCTTTTCCCATCCACTCCCTGTTACCGCACGGTAGCAGCTTGCTGAGTATCAGTTCGTTCATCAAACTCACGGCCAATCGAGGTCCTCTGGTACGTAATTCGCTGATTTTGTGCAGAAGGAAGCCGAGTCCAGCATCTGAAAGATTGAGCGAGCGGATCATTCGTCGTAGTATACTTGCACATGCATCAGCATTGAAGACTTCTCCGGGTGATCGCTGAAGAATCTCTAGCTTCCAATGCAGAACGACCGGCTTGTCTCCGATCTCTGATTCCACATGCGACGCCAAATTGTCAGCTTCCTGAAGACCCTCTTGTGAGCCTGTCGCCAACAATGCCTGAATGAGCTCGTGATAAATGGACGTTCGCAGTTCCAGCCCCTCTGTTGAAAGCCTCTCTAGCTCCTGGTCACTGATGAGACTGTGTGCTCGGCGTAGCCACTTCAGAGCCATATCACATTCCTTTCTCGACGAAAAGTCGCTTCCGATGCAGTGGAAAGTATCAGCTAATTGTTCAGCGGAAGATGGATCGAGCTGGCGTAAAAGAGTATCGGCTTTGGCGTACATGTGGTCGGCAACGTCTAGGCGGCCCTGTTTCCATGACTACACTGATCAGCAAGTCGTTCATAGATATAGGGACACAGACTCACTAGAGCACAGCGCGCGGTAAAATATTCTGCCTCAATCTTTTGTATCTGTTCCTTCTCGTCAGTGCTGCTGTCAGCCTTCTTCAGTCGCTCAATATAGTTAGCAGCCTTGCCCAGGCTTAAGAGCGCGCTCTCTAGATCCGATGATTCGATACAGACTCTTCCCAGCGTAAGTGACAGGCTCATCAAGTAAATCACCTCCTCGATATTATCTCCCTTCTTTCCCCGTCGACGTTCCCGCGCTAGCGCATGAATGAGAAAGGCTAACACACGAGCGCGCACTTGTAGCTGTATTCGTGAAGGAGACAGCAAGAGATCATCTTTCTTTCTCCTCTCCCTGATACATTCGTTCCATAGCTGTCTTCCAATTTCTCTTAGGTTCCTGGAAACATCAGGCGGAGCGACGGTGTGATTTTCAGCCAGAACATTAGCCGTCGATATGTGAAGGTTCAAGTCGGAAAGGAGAGCATCGGTTGAGGTCGAATCGTAGGAGGTTGGCAATTTGGAGAGGAGGTCTGTTGCAAATTCTTTTCCGGGCCTTCAAGTTAGCGACGTTCTCATCATGTTAGACGAGTACACTTGTCTTGCCTATAATCGCCTCGAATTTCCTGAGACTGAAGGCATCGGCCGGCGCCATGATGTTTGCAATTAAGGGGCAGGTGGACATTTCTCATAGCCAAGTCTTGGATTTTCAAGGATAGCAAGGTATTGAAAAGTGAGGATCTTCGGAGCTGGACATCTTGACGATTGAACTCACGTCATGTGAGCGTGGCTCGCAACGGATGAGGGCAGGAGTCTATGGGCGCTCCTTCCTTCCTTCCGTTGCCAACAACACCAGATCGCCTTAGGCCGAAAGCGGAGTGCCCCAAGGCGGTACTCATTCTTCACCAAGAGCACATGAAAACGATGAGATAAATATTCAAACTGTTGTCTTCTGTCTAACGTATCGTAAAAACAATATATACGCTCCCATTTCGCGTATCCTTGCGCCAGTCCTTATTCAGAGGATTTTCTTTTCTTCACTGCATTTTAAAAGCCAACCCGCACTCCTCTGCAAGTGTAACGGACCATGCTGTGTTTCCTATCAGGAAAGGATGCTTGACGAGTTGTATCTCAAGACACCCATTGTTATTGAGCTGGTGGGTCATGTGGCAAGAAGTTGCCAACAATAAGAGCTGGCCTGTTCGAAAGTAGTTAGCAAAAGGAGTACAGACGATGGAGCCCAATAGTCAGTACGTACAGTTTGTGGTCGTCCCGTCGTATCATGAATGAGAAACAGCATTTTACAATCGGATGGTTCGATCCAGCGTTGGGGTTCTTCAGAGAGCAGGCCGTTAATAGGGTCTCGTGCGCTGGGTCAAAGGCAATCGTGCCGAACTCCTCCCAGTATCGCACCATCGATTCCTCTGTGAGGATTTCGTGCAACGCAATCTTGCCCTAGAGTAAGCGAACATTAGCATTCCATCTCAGTAACCCCCCCGTGCTTAGCCTGAGAACAGAGCACTCAATCACGAGGAGGTGTAGGCGAAGCAAGACTCACATCTCTGAGTTGGGCCACTGACACACCAATCAACTCGGCCATCTCTTTGTTGCCCCTGAAGATCTCACCGGTTCTTCGCCAACAGCACGCAGGCACGGCCATACTTGCAAAGACCCGGTCATAGTCCATCAGTTGTTTCTCAAACCACATCTCGACGTACACAAGCTCCATGTCCGTCAAAGCTTGTGCCTTCTCTCGGAACTTGGGCCGGAACTGGTTGATGGTCCGCAGAATCTTTTGCTTGGATGACGCTGCTATGTGTGAATCGAGGTATGTACCCAAGCGAGCATAACCTTTAATGTAATTGAACGGCTTGAGCAGTCCAGCGTCGTACTTGGCCCTAAGCACACGCGCCATGCGCTCTTCAGGCGTGTCGTTGCCCGACGGATCGGCAGCTTGTAGATAGTATTCGCGAGCCTTGTCGGCGGGCACAACGCTTCCAGGTCGTGGAATGGTTTTGCCCTCAACATTCGGCGGGGGTGGCAGCATTGCTCCTCCTGGAATATTAGGCATCGTGCCTGAACCACCAGCTGCCAGATTGTTGTTGCTTCCAAACCTAGGTAGCATCTCCGACTGGCTCTGGCTCGACCTCTTGAATGCCGGGCTCTGTTGATCGTCTGACGGCACTCCGCCGTCATCGAGCAGGCTAGTATGGAGGAAGTCGTTGAGGAGATTGAACTCGTGGGTAACTTCGGGGGCAATCATGTAGTTAGGGTGGTAGCTGTGCATATCATGAAAGTGGTTTTGAGCTGTCATCCACGCATCCTGGAAACCCGCAACTAGGTGGCGTGTCAGCGATCTCAGATCAGGAACAGATTCCTGGGCAGCCCCAACCTCAGCCCACCCATGCTCCGCTCGTGATTAAAAATTGGAACAAGGGATAGGCCCCCCTCAGGGCAGGACAAAGGGACACAAAACGTACATTGATTCGCGTTACTGTTGCCGTTGTTCAACGCATTGCCCTGCAGCCCCGAGACCTGGCCGGGTTGCACAATGGACAGCGGGCTACCTTGGCCCAACACACTCCCAAAAGACGACTTGGAACCTCGCTGCCTTGTTGTGTCAAAGGTTGGGGGAGGTGGGCCCATGGTGCTAGAAATAGAGCTACGAGCCATGTCAGACTGGGCGTCCGATTCATCGACTACAGATGGGGTCTGTATGCTCTGGGTGCTCTGCACGCTCTTGGCCTTCTTCGAGTCGGCATCGCGAGGCTCATCGTGACAGAGGTGACCGATATTGCGTTTAATACACCTGGTACATGGTCTTTCCTATTCATATTGTCAGTGACATGGTTTTGACGGTGTAGAAAGCCAAGCTCCATCCCCTGAAATCTATAACACCACAGCTGCGGCTCAGGTGTCTCAACATGTTTTCACAGGAAGAAGCAGGGGCTGCCTAGGACTTTACTTACAAGATCGCAAGTCATATGCTAGATGCACATAAGGAACAGAGTGTCAGCTATAATCCTCTCAACGCTCACATATGCAAGGCAGGTCAACAAGACGCATAGCTGTCTCGTAGGCGCTGTGCCGTCATACAAGAGTCCACTTTGACAAATGAACTTGCTTGTTGGAACGCCGGAGACCGTTCAAAAGCCCAAATAGAACCAATGTGAACGCGCGTCGTTGACGTTGGGGTTGACTTACAGATCTTCGGCAATATACGCAAGCTGTAGTAAAACGCCCCAGCGGTGTCAGCCCAAATTATCCTTGTTTAAGATAGATGTATGCGCCGCATAAGCCTTCTTGTCGGGGTTGGGAGTTAACGAGTCGGTGTATTGACGAATTGATTGGTCGCGATTCAGGATTCTTTCGTTCACAACTACAATGATAAATCCCAGAACTCCATGACCCTTACTCCCAACCCCAACGCCATTTCACTCACAGGCGCATTGCGCAACGGCACAACAAGAGCATAGTCAAGAGGGGAAGGGGTAATCTTCTAGATAGGCGTACCGTGGTTGACTTTGCGTCTCTTTTTGGTTGGAGTCTTATGATTGCCTGGGGCGGCACTATTCGAGCTCTTGTCGCGATTCGCGTCCTTGCCATCTTCGCCTTTGGCAGGCTCCTGCTTGGTGCCCTTGCCCATGGCAGCGGCATTTCGGTCGGTCATTTTGTCCTATGCTCCCATTGGATCTCGAGGTTACGCAAGGCGGCGTCAGTTTCGCAGATCATTTGCGGCTCGCTGCAGCAGTCTTGTATAGTCTACAGCTCAGCCGAAGCGGCACGATCCATTCGCACGTTGTCGGCGGCTAGTCGATGCGATTGCGATTTCCGTGGATGTATGCGCGGTTGAAGCGCAGGCTTGTCGGCCCGTCGATTCGGCAATTTATCTGGTAGAGAGTCGCGCGCGTGAAATGGTCCCGTGGAGGGGGAGGGGAGATGGAAAGTGGCGGCGCAGGTGGTGTGAGCCGAAACGGTCGAAAGGATTAGATGACAGACTGCCAATGGAAACGAGTCGATTGCGACGAGTTCGAGGAGTTGAATTGATAGCTCAGCAGCCGAGGCTGGCCCGAGGGAGGTAAAATAAGGGACGCCAGAACAAGAAGCAGTCCAAGTCGAAGAAGAAGGTAAAAAGACTGACGAGGACCTGGACGGTGAAGTTTGACCTAGGCTGGGCTGGGCTGGGCTTGATCGACTACGGGCTGTGGGGGCGCCTAGAAGGAAGCAGACAAGAGCGCACACAGCTCACGAGGGAATGTAGAGTGGGCCTTGATCAGCCAGTTCACGTTGGAGATCGTAGCAGGGACGTAATAGTGTCTATGGCCGTCAGCAAGACATGTATACCGATGCTCTGTTGGTAGTTTTCGGTTAATTATCATGATGAAGACAAAAACACGCATGGCAGAGGCAGAAACGGATCAGAGTTTAGGCGGAGGGTTTGTTCATACTGTACTGTACCTACTTCCTTTCCTGGAACAAGACCTGATGCTCAGGGCAAAAACGACGGCAGGTGGCCCAGGGACATGGGTGATAGCGGGGTTTAGGGAAGGTGCCAGCGGTCCCCGGTCACGGTGAGCAAAATGGATGCTGTCCGTGGCCGCCGGGGCGGGTCCGGGCGACACTCCGTACCTCCGGATATCCATTGCTAGAGGCTCAACTAACGTTTGCAATACTGATTTTGGATTTCTCACAAGCAGACCGCTTGTCTCACAAAACCTTACTATGATACTGCTCTCTCCGCGCTCACCTTCCGTTTCATCAATTCGAGGGTGCCGAGGCAGAATAGCGCTACAGCTTTTAAGGGTAGCGTAAGCACCTCACTGCCCGTACAACCAGTTGGTTGGTCTATACAGTGCTGGATTTCAGTCAAGTAAACTGTGCTTGTTCAGAACATTCTCTTGCTTAGATCAACAGCAAGAAACATACCACATTCTGGGGTACTCGTCCACCCTGGGCTATTCGTCAGCGGTAGAGTGGAAAAAACCAAGATAGCCGAATGGGATGGACAGGCATCTAATTTCCATGTCCAATGGATCGAAGTCTTTCGTTTTCACATCTGCTGACTTGTTCAACCCCAGCCTCTAATATTGTATAAACATTTCCCGCATCTTGGTAACTCATCAGGCCATTCTTTCCTGCTGACAATTAAACCAAGAGGCTGTGCGCAGCTGATAACCAATATCTTTGCAGGCAAGATATATTCTGGCGTGATTCCCTTCTATCTATAGGATCTGGTACGATGATCCAGGGTCTAAGAGATCAGAGCTGGGCTTTGAGTTAGGATGTTGGCGCAATAAACTCGCAGCGGGCTGAAACACTTGGCCAGATTGGGTAATCGCTCGTCTGGGGCATTTCTGCGATATTATTTCTCTCGACTGCTATTTGCGACTGATCCATGTCTTCATTAGCCGTAAATATCCATTAATACTATGATCCTCACAATACAGCCCCTCATGCATTCTCCTCTTCACCGCTTAAATCCCTTGATTTTCTGGGTTGAGTTTCGAGTATAGATCGGGGTCTTTCCGTTTACACCGGAACCCATGTAAAAAGGTCTCGTCATTCCGAGGATCGGCTATGCGCGGCTATTACCCCCCTCGTTGACTTCACCACTATCAATGACTATGGTACAAGGCCTGGGATAGACTTGGCTTACTATAGAATAGAGCAGCTTTAACTATGCATAAAGTGCCATAAGTTTAGGACATGAGTGTATAGAAAATATCATAAGATACCTAAAGTCTTAGTATTCTAAATTATATTAATACATTAGCGTTATCCTCGGGTCTAGCTGGCTTGATGAGCCAAGTTTTTCCTGTACCATGTGCATGAATCATCCATTCAGCTCAATGGAAAAACGACTTGGGCGCCCTATCCCAAATTTCTTCGATGTGTCTCTGTAGGGAAATATCTTTACATATAACTTACATACAAAGATGCAACACCAAAAATTGGATGAGACATTTACGATTCAAAGTATCAAGCATGATTTCTTATGGTGTAATACTTTGGTGAAAGAAGAATTCTGTTCTTGAGATGTGTGGCTTTGATCTATCTCCTTGAAGCGCTCATATAAATAACAGGCATATGGTACAGCACCATGTTTCATCTTCTTCAAATAAAACATTCATGTCATGCATTCATCGTGGCTAGTTCCAGCCATGTTCCATACAACTTAACCCATGCCCTAAACACCAAGCCCCTCAACAAACAATGTCCATCATAAGTTATCATCCTGACTTACACACCCGAGAAGTCGTACATCCCTTAACTTAGATCGCCACGAAGAAGCTCTTCTCTCCCTCTTTGGGTATAACTCTCGCCTTGCGCATAATCTCATCCTCACACGCCAGTCTGATCCTCTCAGGAGTCGCCGGACTCTCCAGCCTCAGCAATCCCTCGCAGGTGTTGTCACCAACCTGAGCCTTCACTCCAGCCTGTGCTCGAGCTGCCTTCAGTGCGTCTCGGATAGCAAAGAAGACACAACTGCCCATGAAAAAGGGCGGCTCGCCTACACCACGACTCCGCTGAATCGTGCGCAACTCCTTCCATTCAACATCCTTGAGTAGCGACACGTTAAATGTCTGGGGAATGTCCCGGAAACCGGGGATCTTGTATGCACCGGGGCCCCGCGTAAAGAGATGCCCGGCATTTGGCCCGTTCCGCAGCCAAAGTGACTCCTCCATAGTGAAAAGGCCAAGGCCTTGGATAAACGCACCCTGGATCTGCCCATAGTCAATGGCTGGGTTGATCGACTGGCCGACATCCATCTTGATGTCTGCTCTTATGCAGGTCCATGTTCCAGTTAGCAGATCAAGCTCTACCTCAGCTGCGGCAACTCCCTGAGTGAAGTAGAAGAACATCTTGCCCTTGCCCGTAGTCCAATCGTATCCAATCTCGGGTGTCTTGTAAAAGCCTTGTGCAGAGAGGTTAACGCGATCAAAGTAGGCAGCATGGGCAAGCTCCTTCATGGTTGCCTCAGGACCTAGCTTCTTTCGATATGGTGCGAGTCGCTCGTTCAGTTGCTCGCATGCGTTGAAGATGGCATATCCGTTCAAATCCGAAGAGGCAGAAGCAGCTGTTGCAGATGCGTTGGCCACCGTATTTGTCGAAGTTTCTGAAATGAAGACATTATCCAATGGCACACCTAATGATTGCGCAGCAATTTGCGTAAGCTTAGTGTACAAGCCTTGTCCCATCTCGGTGCCACCATGAGCAACCAAAATAGATCCATCGTGATAGATGTGCACCAACGCTCCAGCCTGGTTCAGAAACAGAGCGGTGAACGAGATACCAAACTTGGTCGGAATTAGTGCAAGACCCCTCTTCCGCCACTTGTTGGTCTGATTGAACTCGTTGACAAAATGTCGACGGGCCGTATACATCGCCTCATCTTGCACCTGCTTATACATGAGCGGCACATGCCAGTCTCCTAGGCCTTGTCCGAAGTGCGTCTGGCCATCGCTCTTGTACATGTTGACTTCTCGCAACGTCTCGACGGGCATTCCCAATCGGTCAGCTACCTCCTCCATGTACGACTCTGCAATGAACATGCCCTGAGGTCCACCAAAGCCTCGGAACGCCGTGTTGGACATTGTGTTCGTCTTGCATAGGCGTCCCCTGATGTGAACATTGGGAATGTCGTAGCACCCATCTATATGGGTCATCGCTCGTTCGCAGACGGCTGCGCTGAGGTCGAATGTCCAACCTGCATTGTTGAAGACATCACACTCCAGAGCCTGGAGCTTGCCATCCTTGTTCACTCCAATCTTGTATTTTCCGAGGAAAGGATGTCGTTGACCACTCGTGACCATGTCTTCCTCTCGCGTGAGCATATATCGGACAGGTCTCTTGGTTTTCTTTGCCGCGAGTGCCAACGCAGAGCTGAGCGTAACTGATCGTGTCTCTTTTCCTCCGAAGCCGCCGCCCAGTCGTTTGACCCGGACGACAACTTTGTTCGACTGGACGTCGCATACCCGCGATGCGAAAGCTTGTCTGTTGTAAGGGTTAGATTTGGCTCTTGATAGGGCAGTGAGCACTTACGTTTCATTAGCATTCTGCGTGCTAGCAAAAATCTCCATCTCTCCGTCCTCAGGCTTGGGAACAACCAAACAAGCATTTGTCTCGAGGTAGAAATGTTCTTGTCCACCCATTCTCACTGTTCCAGTAAAAACATGGTCACACTCCTTGAAAGCTTTCTCGACGTCTCCCTTCTTGATCTCCCGGTAAAAGTTGTGATAACTGTCGGCAGCAATAGCATCCTCTATTGAGAGCACCGTTGGTAGGTCTTCATATTCGACCTTGACTGCTCGGGCTGCCTCTTGGGCTCGTTGAGGAGAGGTTGCTAGGACCAAGGCAATGGGTTGACCCACGGTCAAAACCTCATCCTCGGCAAAGAAGACTTCATCAAAGTTCGGAGCACCAAATTTGTTGGCTTCGGCAGATGGCATATCATCCTTGTCAACAACATCCACCACGCCAGGTATATCCAGTGCGTCTGCGTAGTCAACGGAGAGAAGTTTGGCGTGGGCTCGTTTTGAGAGAACGTAGCAGGCATGGAGCTCGTTCTTCAAAGCAGGCATATCGTCGGTATACTGTGCCTCACCCGTTGTCTGCTTCAGAGCCGCTAGATGAGGGTTAGACTTTCCAGTCACTTCCTTCTTATAGGCTACCGCGGCATGCTCATCGACCTCTCCCTTTGACAAGTCTCGCTCGATTTCATCAATCGCTTCTTTGTCGACCTGATCTGAGCTGCCGTCGAGTATTGTGAGAACATCGTGGTAGAATCGGTAGAAGAACCCGAAGGCTAGTGATTTTCGATAAGAAGCCATGCCACCTGGGACACTGAACTGCAAGTCAAAGTCTCGGCCGAGTGCGCTCATTGTTCCCTCGAGGGTTTCCAAATCAGCAAAACGTCGTCCAACCAGATATTCCATGGCTGTTTTAGCGGCAACAGTCATAGCAGCCATACCACCATAGATGAGGTTGGCTTCTTGAACAATGCCTTCATCGTCCAAACTAACCCTCAATGCGCCGGTAACGATGGCAATATCATCATCTTTTCTCTTCGCCTGTTTATATGCCCTGAAGAACTCGCCCTTATCATGAGTAACTGGAATTCGTATTGATGCAATGATGGCATCTTGTGAAAGTGCCGTCCTTCGATAGCCAGTGAAAAACTGGGAGACGGGGATCTCTGTCTCTTCTGTTGATGATTTTGCCACTAACACGGCATTCGCAGCCCATAACACGGGGTTGAGATCTGAGATTGGCGATGCTGTAACTAGATTACCGGCCGGAGTACCAACGTTTCGAATCTGTCGACCAGCAAAGTATTTGAGTTGCTTGAGTATAGCCTCAAAGACCTGAGCACGTTCGCGTCCATAATGTGGGATGGCATGTTCGCAGATACTCTCCAAGTCAGTCAGGACAACGTTGCCGCCAACCTCGAGATGGTCATCCTTGAAGCTGTACTGCCGCAACTCAGCAATGTCACCAACGTAGACCGAGACAGGATATTGTAGAGCCTTGAACTTGGTTTCGATTTGAGTTTCTGTACTTCCACCGATGATCTTGGCCTGAGGATGGGCGCTCTTGATTTGCAGTAGTTGATCGAGGGTGACAGGACGATACCATCTTCGTCTCTTGTTTCCGAAGGCCAGAGGTCGTAACTCGTGTCTCTTGAGAGCAGGTGGAAAGATGAGTTCTGTATCAGGATTATACTCGATGAACCCTGGGGGTGTAAATCGCTTGATAGGTTTGTCGTCCAGGTTCGCCTTGTCCATGCAGCAGCCTCCGCTAGGTGGGCCGTTACCGTTCTCCATGCAACATCCGCTGCCCCCCGCTTTCTTAAACTTCATGCCGGGTTTATCGACGCTGAATGTTTGAGCCGCATCCAGGATGGATCGGTAACCTGTACATCGACACAAGTTGCCATCGAATGCCTCCTCGATGTCATCCTTGGAAGGTGAATTGTTGTTTCGTAATAAGGCATACAAGCTCATCACAATGCCAGGAGTACAGAAGCCGCACTGGCTACCATTCGACTTGGCGATACGTTCTTGAGTAGGGTGGGGCTTCTGTGAGTTGCCGATGCCTTCAACCGTGACGACATGTTTACCGTCTAAGCTGACGAGAGGCGCTAGACAGGCGTTGACACTAGCATGATAGATCTGCTTCGTTGTTGGGTTATACTGGCTGACAACAATTGTGCAAGCTCCGCAACCACCTTCGCCACAGCCACTGGAGTTGTCAGCATCACAGAAGAGACTTTAGTGGTTGGGGGCGATTGCTTACAGCTTCGTTCCTGTAAGTCCGATTCCTCGTAGATACTCCAACACTGTAACCTCTGGATCTATTTCATCCAGAACAACCCTAGTTCCATTGAGATAAAATCGGAGTGTATCGTCGAATTTGGAGGTGAGAGTTGCCAGGGGTTCGGGATTTGACTCCCTTACTGGGGAGACAGCGCTAGGCGCCATGATGCTTTAAGCCAGTGATATAAGGGAGAGGCGATGGGTATTATCGACTGCTGTTGCAAGAGGGTATCAAAGAAAGAGACCGAATATGAAAGGACAAAAAGGGTTTGAACTAAAAGACAAGGGAGCCTTTTAAAGGGTTCTTATCAACAAACGAACCGAGGCGTTGTTGCAGTTTAGTATACGTAGCGAGGGGAACGGGGAGGCTCACGAGACGCGCCGACACGGGTTAGACAGCGGTTCAAGTAAGCGTCCGTCTCTGCGTCATATTGACAGGAGCAGTCGGTCCTTGTGCAACAGCACCTTCCTTTCCCAAACGAAAGGACTTTGATAGGTAAAACGGTGAGCGAATGAGAAGAAAGAAAGGGTATCAATCTTGGCGAATTGTGTCTGTTTGCGGGGACGTGTTAACGTTGGTAATCGCCACTGATAAGCCAGATTTGCACCCCCGCGACACAGACATAGCCATTCACTGCTTGGACTTGTAATCTGTGCGGGGAAAGGAGCCTCTACCCCACGATACAGCTCGCTAACGGCCGGCTCCGCGCCACGATAGGCCAGTTCCACGATCGGGATCCTCCACTTTGACATCGGAGTTCAGAGAATTGATAATGCGTGGGAGATGCGAGTATATAGCGGTGAAGTATCAGTATTCACATGAAACTGCAAAGGTATGAAGCTATTACTAAACTGCGGTGTTAATATTAGAGCTTGAATTAACTCAAGTTCAATATAGCAAAAGGATAATGATGAACCAAGATCATGATGCTTTATGCAAGACTCAATACTCCAGAGTAGACAGCAGCATCTTCTTGGCAAACCAACCGGGAAGTTGTTCACACCCCGGTTTGTCTCGTTAATCTCCCGAACTCGTCTCGGATGCACGTACAAGGGAGCACAGACATATACGAAACGATCCCTACTACATAGTATTCACAAGAGGACCTTGAAATCTATGCATTTCGTCTAAAATCTAGCCCAGTTGCTCCGGCTCTTTTTATCTCGTTATTCTTTATCGTAAAGGTATTGTCTACTCCTGAATGTACTTCTTCAGTGCCCGTAGTCGCTCCTTGGCCTGCTCCAAAACCTCGTCGTTCTTGCACACAGCAAATCGGATGTAGTCCTCCGCCAAGTGAGCGTTCTTCTGGGTGTAGAACTCTGTTGGGGGGATGGCTGCAACACCAATCTCCTGGATGAGGAACCATGCGAGCTTGAAGTCACGAGGGCGGCTCGCGACGTGAGGAGGAAAGGGGTAGTCCTCTGGCAGTTTTACCTTGGCCATGTTAACGAGAAGGAAGTAACCGCCCTCGGGATAGGTGACGGGCAAGTTGAGCTCCTCAAAGACCTCGTTGAGGCGGTCCACCTTGGCCTTCATCTCCTTGATCGTCGCATCCCAGAAACCGTTGGTACCAGCCTGCTCGAAACCGATAGCAGCGGCTTCTTGGAAGGGAGCGGGCGTGGAGAAGCAGATACGGGTGTGAGCAGCAGTGACAGGTTGAATAAGCTCAGGAGGGCCAATCAACCAACCTAAACGTAATGTCAGCACGAATAAGTCTATATAACAAGGAACAATCTGAACATACCGACACGCCAACCGGTGGCATAAAAGTTCTTGCCAGCAGAGCCAACGGTGAGAGTGATCTTTTCCACCTCAGGAGAAAGGTTGGCAATACGCTGGAAAGGCACGTAGTATAGACGGTCGTAAACCTCATCTGAAAGAATAATAACCTGGTTCTTAACGGCGAGATCCGCAATTCCTTGGAGTTCCTCCTTGGAAAAGACCTTGCCAACGGGGTTGTCTGCTAATTTTCAGCACGAATCCAAAGCAAACACCGTTCAAGTACTCACGGGGAGTGTTGATGACAATCATCTTGGTGCGAGGCGTGAAAGCCTTCTCCAGCTCTTCAAAGTCAATCACCCAGTCTGCAGCAGAAGAATTCTTGGTGGCTCCCGTCTTGGGAGGATGCAGAGGCACATAGACGACCTTGCCACCAGGCATCTGAATGTTGCTGATATATCTACAGTACGTTAGTAAGATTCTCAAGGCGGATGACAGGGACACTCACTGGTCGAAGAAAGGTTCAAAGACAATAACTTCATCTCCAGGCTCTATAAAAGCGAAAAAGGCACTCAGCATACCCTCATTGGCACCGGTGGTAATAATGATCTCGTTCTCAGAATCAAGCTGACGACCCCACGTCGATGAGTACGCATCCGCAACAGCCTTCCTCAACCGAGGTCGTCCCTTGGCGGGCGCATACTGATTGCATTCAACACGATCTAAGGCTTCCTTGGCAGCGTTGAGGATGAAGTTGGGAGGGTTATACCCAAAGAAACCCTGTCCCAAGTTCACAATGGGCTGGTTAGGTGAAGAAGCAGCGGCCTCATTGATGATAGACCTATTCCCGGCCGAGTTAGGAGTCACAATTTCTACGGTTTTGGGGTTCAAAAAAAGTGTCTTACCAAACATCCTTCTTCTGACCCTGTACCCTCGCCGCGGGCTTTAGCTTCTGTGTCTGATTCTGGCTCATGACGCTGATACTGCTCGAAAATGCTCTTGAGATGTGAAGAGGGATAAGACTTCGGAGTGCGGTCCTGAGCACGGGCTGAGAGGGGCGGCTTGAGGTTAATATGGAGCGCGACATCAACGGCGGCAAGGACCTTTTTTCCGTTTTGGGTCAGGCCTGAAATACTCGAAGCAAGTTCTGGCAGAGGTTCCCTCACGTATAATCTCTCAGCAAAAAGAATCACGTCTCTTTTCAATTGGGTCGATAACAATCTTCTCTCCACACGGCAAGGCGCATGTAGGTTCGACTGTTGCGACATCGCCGTGACCGGGAGTAATACTGTGCTGACTAAAATTCAGCGGGGAATCCTGATCTGCTACTAGTCGCGTCATTCGCTCCGATGATGAGCACTGTAATTTGTTGTCTTGGATTGGCTTGACAACTTTACAGGTCTTGGGTACTATCGAATCAAGGCTTGAAGCAAGACTCTTGAAAGGACGCGTCGGGTTTCTCCCGATAATATCCTCTTTTATCCCCCACTGCCCGTTGCCGAGAATACTACGAACTAGCGAGACCGGAGCACCTCTACAACATCCAATTCAGAGGTAGTGACAAGATAAGGAGTGGATGCATATCAACAGACGAGTAGACGGCACCTTTCTATACTTACTATGGAGAAAGGGTTGGGTTGTGAACTCCACAAACCAAAAATAACACATACTATCATCGAATGCTCATATCGTTGAAGAACTTCCCTGGCAACATTGTTAGACACGGCGTATCTACGAATCTTGTTGATTTACTACATTGTGCTAGTTTCCGAGTTTCTCAACCCCTCTACAACTGCTAGCTACTCGGTTCCTCTCGTATGCCTAACATCATGGTATAGGCTCAAACTTTGTCGACATAGCAGATATCTGCACATGATCCAACCACAACCTGGTACTCGTTCTCTACCAGAACTCAACAGTCTGGAAGCCTTCGGGGGTTCTCAAATCCATTCTGTCTGTCTCTAGCGTTCTCTTTGGCCCCTGGGTGTGTGACTGTTTGAGAAGTTCGGATGTCCAGTCCACCAACTCAGGAGCTGTGATTCTAAGGTTGTGATCCCACTCAAGCAGACGGATCAGAAGTTGGACAATCTCATGGTCGGGATTCAAAGTTTTCAAAGTCCGCGCATGCGAAGCGCATCGTCGCGGATACATGCGCTCCTCCTTCTTCGCATAGGTAGGCCACTGCGACATCATGCCTAGAAGCGAGATTCCAATTGCCCACATATCGTCGCTCTTGCCGGAGTGCCTATGATGCCTCTAGACATAGGGTGACCAGTACGAGCGCGTTCCGTGGGGTTTCTTGTGGCAGTTGATATGGTCGACCGATATGACCTCTGCGCAGTCACCAACGACAACTTCGACAGGGTTCCAGGTGCGGATGAGGACGTTTCGCGGTTTGAGGTCTCCGTGGAAGCGGCTTTTACCGTGCATGTATACAAGGGCCCGCGAGACCTGGAGCAAGACCTCCAAGGTGTCTTTTCGAGTCAAGCCTTCAGGATGGTTGTTAATCATGGTCTGAAGGCTCCCTCCAGCACAGAGCTCAAGGACAAGAACATTGGCGGTCGGGTCCCAAAGCTCTTCAAAGTAATCAATGTACTTGACAATGTTGGTCTGGGTGAGAAAAATGGTCAGTCACAGCGCTCTTCGACAGAGTAAGAAGGTCATCTCCAAACATACATGTTTTAGGCTTCTCAAAATCCTGGCCTCCTTTCGCAAGTGCTTAACTGAATTTGGAGAGCATTTTCCAGCATAGACACCTCCATGTTGGGTATTGAGGATCTTGTAAACTCGTGCATAGCCACCTTGTCCTAGTAGACGGCCGCGTATATAGGGACCATCAGGAAACTCGGGATCTCGTGGGAGTGCGAATCGAGCATCCTCTTCCTCCCAGGCTGCTGAATGAGCCATCGTGTTAGATGACTTGAGGGGGTGGCGCTTCGTTGTTACTTCCTCTGTTCACGTCGGTGTTGTTTTGGTTCTTTGCGCGTGAGGAAGCCGCAACTTCTTCCTGGTGAGGTGAAGGAATGAAACAAAAAGGAGGGAAGGTTCGCTCGACGAGGAAAATCTCAAAAAACAAAAATTAAGAGATGCTCTGACCTCAAGGTGGTGCAACCACTGCAGTGTCACAAAGGGATCATAGTCGACTGTTCACAGTGACTTGCACTGGCGGCAAACCCGACCTCATCAGGATATCGCACATGTAAATAGTTTCTTCGAGTTAAATTCTTGCATAGTTTATACTGCCCTCTTCATGGGTATTTTTGGGTTCTAACAATACTTGATTTACCGTGTGTTGAAAGCATGCCTTGTCTGAGCTTCATCAATGCATCGCCATATAGTACCTCAGGTAGTCCCTACTTGATTAGGTACTAGTAGGCATAGTACATATCTAGTACATCAAACATCGAATTCAAGTCATGGCTTCCCTGAATAGTCATGTAGCCTTTGGGTTTATGTTAAGAAGGAGCCATCCTCTCAGGAAGAGCATCAGGTACAACATTCCCTCGGCAGCCCAGTCAACTCTTCTCCTCCATCCTCACAGCATCAACACCACCACCGATCCAATTTTGATCACTTCAACTAATATCTCGTTATCATCACAATAACATTCAGAAAGCCTTGACACTGGTCCCAATGAAAGGAGCAACTCTCAACTCAACCGTCACCACTTCACTCACTGGCCTTCATTATCAACAGAAGTTTCAAGTATACACCAGACCCACGTTAGATTCGAGTGGTATCGATATTATCATGGCTACTCTTTCCTTCTTCGGTGAGTAAATTGTCTCAGTAATCTCCAGTCCGTCCCGATCTCCCACCCCTACGTTGACAGCCGATGTCATCCATTGGGATCTTCTTGCTTACTTGAATCGTTTCTCAGATTACTTCGTAATCGCGATATTGGTCCTTGTCCTCGTCGTTTTTGCTCTCTTGGCTCTTTATGTCGTGGCCCTTTATGTTGCCGACAAACGCCGGCGTACCATCAAACGGGCCTCGTTCGACATGGAGCTAGATCCCGACAAGGCAATAGGTTTGAGGTTCGTGACACTGCAACTTGGGCATGACCGTGTTAATGGCGAGGACTATTATCGCCCACAGTGATGGCGAAGGGAGCGAAGTAAAAGAGACATGGGAATAAGAGGGCAGTTTAAGTCTAAAGTACTGGGAACAAGACAGCGCACTTAGTAAGAACACGAACAAGCGATAAAAGCAATTCTTGTCGACAGTTGGTCCACTAGAATCATGCAGACAGAAGTATACTACGTGACCTTCACGCACTGCATAGAGATCATCATTGCATCCTTATTCCGTGTTATAAGCCTCCGCTGGCATCACGGTAGCTTCCAAAGCATCCACCGGTGCAACTAATACTACATAAAAGCCACGTTCATTCCTCATGAGACCTAATCATCCCAACCGTTTCACTCCGTAACCGTCAGTCCCACCCGTGTAATGCGTGAGCATCATCTGCTACAATTTCCGTAAACGCCGTTCCATGGAATGAAAAAAAAAGTTCGCCATGATATAAAGGGTATTGTGTACAAAGTCCAAGGCCTGACTGTGTCGATAACAGTTCAAGCCGTATCATCGCGTTGAGCTATCGTGCGAAGGTTGGCCAGGAGTCGTTCCATGAATTCCATAGATCCACTTCCAGGAACGTCCGGGAAACCCTGCAGCTCATAGGGGGCGGTCATCGCCGCTGGTGCCGTATGATGATGTTGTTTATCAGTAATCGCCGAAATCTTCTGGGCAGGCGCAGTCTGAGGCCCATATCCCTGGTTTGAATTTGCAGTTATCGGCCCTGGGTGTTGTGGCTTGCTATCTTGAGTAGATGCAACAGCCTGATGCCGAGTTACCCCGGGAGCAGGCGCTGGTCCACCTGTTTGGAAGGGCAGACGTCGAGTTGACTGATTTTGAGTTGACTGATTTTGAGTTGCTGATTGCGACTGCGAGGGAGCAGGTTGTCCTTTGGGTGCTGAGGCTTGTGGTAATACTGGCAATCGTGGAATCGGCACGGGAGTCTTGGAGATCTTAGCACCAAGTGGTTGTTTATCTGCAACGGGTTCCCTCGGTGGCGATTGCTGAGCTACTTGCATATCCCTGGTAGGCTTGACCTCGGCAGGCGAGCCTTTGTTTTCGGGCTGCTGGCTAGCAGCAGACGCATTTGGCGTTGATGTCATGGCCGCCAAAAAGTTGGCCGGTAATGGCACTGGCGACTCTTTGGGTGGTATCTGGATTGGCTGTTCAGCCGGCCCGTACTTACTATCGAGAATTCCAGGTACTTACCTTATACGCCTTGAATATTGTCCCTAGCTTGGGTTTGCTGCTTTGGTTAGGAGGTTGAGCAATTTGCTGCTGCTGCTGTGGCGGCGGCGGCGGCGGCGCTTGCGCCTGCGTCTGCGCGGGAGGCAAATACTGAGCCTTGATGGCAGGGCGAGGTAGATGGCCGAAGGCTGGAGGAGCCGCGCCAGGCGATGGCGTCGGCGCCGGCTGTGAGATTGAAGCCTGCCTGAAGGGGTTTTGGCCACCAGGGGACATCTGCGAGACGGGCGGTGCTTGCGGGGGTGTAGCCGATGGCCGATTGTATGGGGAGTTGTGAGCACCGTAGTTCTGGTTGGTCGACAAAACCCTGTCCTTCAATGGGCCTTTCAGAAAGGCATCCTTGTTGGCCATGATGTGAGCCCTCACATTGCCCTCGTATCCGTTCGTGAATCCGCCCCAAGCAGCATACGGTGTTCGGTACTTGCTCGAGTCCCTGTAAAATCGTTAGCAAAACTTACTTCTAATGTAGCCTACGGGACAAACCTGTTGTGGTTGACTTGGAAGAAGGGATACTTCTGATAGATTGACGAGTGTACCTGCCAGGACCCCTTGACCTGAGGACGCGACTGCACCGGGTAAGCCTGTTGATGTGTCACTGGTGCCGGAGTTTGATAGGCTCTATGATGCGGGTGCGTTGCCCCAACAGGAACAGGCGGAGATGTCTGGACAGGAGCAGCAGTTGTCTTCGGCCACTGGCTGTGCTGGTGATGTGCCGCAGTGTTCATAGGACTGTGGACTCTGGGGGCGCTTCCAGCTGGTGCATAGGCTTGAGAAGGCCTGACTTCAAACCTCTGAGCGGAGTACGTGGGGGCACCCTGCTGTACTGGGTGTTGTGGGTGCGAATAATGATAGTACACAGGACGCTGTTGAACCGGAGTGGGAGACGGGGCAGCTGGTGTGAACCTCTGTGTAGTGAAGGTCCCCTGGGCAGGGAGGTTGTTTCCGGCAGGCTGTCTAGGCTTGTACACGTATGGTTTCTCTAGCCGAACGGCACCTGGAGCAGCATTGTAAGGGGTAGTGTAAGGTGTAGTAGACTGGTAAGGGTATCGTGGGGTATGTGTCGGAGCCGGCTTCGGGGGTTTAACAGGTTTAGGAACCGTCGAGAGGAAATTACCCTTTGGGTTGTGACGTTTCTTGGCAGGGTCCTCGGTGAACTGAGCGCGGGCGTCGGTTGATCCCTTGGCCAGATAATGCCAAATTTGGTCAGGCTTGGAAAAGTCGATCTTGACCTGTTCTTTGTTTGTGACGGGATGCAGCTGGAACTCCGCCCATGTGCAGCCTTCAACAAACGGATCATCTTTCTGGGGTTTGCCGTCATGGAGACGCTTCGCCTTGAGTTTCTCCTTGGCTTTCTGTGATGCAGGCATGGGTAGGGCGTTTGCTGATGCCTTTGGAAGTCGATAATCGGCTGGGTCGGCCACTAATAGCCACTTCCATTCAACTTCTAGGCGGTCACTGCGGATAGTCAGTATGGGTTCAAGATCAGTTTGGTGTGGGGGTGTAGCGTACCCGTTTGGCAAAATATCAAGTAGCAGCGTTTGCTCGTCAGCCCGGTTTTCGACTACAACACCGGCAAAAATTTCGCCCTTGTAATATTGCAACTGGCAGGTTTCGCCTGGCTGCAGCTTGGAAGCAGCAGTGCGGATGCGTGCGGATGCCTCCAGTGCATCGCCATCCAATTTCTTGTCTCGTTTTGTCCGGTGGAATCGACAACTGAATTCAAAGGCTTGCTCCTTGTACTCCTTACCATCTTCGCCAAAGACTGGCACTTCTTCTTCCTCGACGAAAACGCCGGCAGCGGCTGCACATGTCGCATGATAGGCTCGGGCGCATTTCTTCTGAGAACATTGGAAGCATGCGCCTCGCTTAGAACGACAATAGAGACACTTAAGGTCAAGTCGGTCTTTGTGAATCTCCGAAACATTGGCGACAGTCTCCTGCCCATTGATTGCCTCAATGTATGTCTCGGGCAGGTAATGCGCGCAAAGTCTATGAGCCTTACGCCCGTCATCCGTGGGCAATAGCTCGGCCGTCGGGGTGTCATTAGGACAAAGGCAACAAGGTGGCTCAGCTTTAGTCTTAAGACGAAGCTTGATCTTCTTGACCTTGGCTCTGCCTCCCTTCTCGCCGGGTCCACGCTTTCGCTTGCGACCAGTCTCCTTAAACTTGACGCCCGAACTAGATGGTGGAGTTGGTAGGCCAGACTGTTCGTCGTCATCGTCATCTTCCTCGTCTTCATCCTCTGTTTCTTCGTATTCCGTTTCCTCGCCACGTAATTTGCGCTCAATCTCGTAGACGTTAACCCAGACACTGTCTTGCGCTTGCGCACACTCGCACTTTTTGGCAATCTTGCCAATATCAAGCCAAGAATCTAGCGCAAAGTTGACGGCCTCGGCACAGTTGTAGCCAAGATTATAGCCAGAGTGGTATCCATAGGGGTACGTAACGACGAACTCTCCGGGATATGAAACAACTTTGTTAACGGTAATATTGTAATGCGACTTTAAGTGCTGAGGCGAGATGAGGAATCCTTTATGTCGAAGAAACTGGTCGCAAGCTTTGGCATCCGTAGGCCATACATTCTTCATCGCGGCTTCGAAACGGCGAGCATCAGCTTGAGATATACTGTACCACTGCTTCGGAGCACCAAAGTGAAGATAGTTAATACTGTAGAGGTCAACATCCTCTAGATGCCAGGCGAACGTTGCTTTCCACATGCCCAGATAAAGATAGGCCGTATTGACACCTGGAACCTTTGTTCCCAAGACATCTAAGAGATTCGGTAGTTTGTTCAGGTTCCACTCCTCGGTTGATTCGTCAAACAATGTACCCATCAGATCAGCGCCGTAGAGAGGTTGTGCGTAAGTAAGGGTCTTCCAATACGCCCTCTCAAGCTCCTCGCAGCGTTCAGGGGTATATTCTGATACGTCCATCTTGTAGTCCCAGTCCTTGAAAGCGGCTTCGTCGATCATAGCGGATCCCTCTCGGCGACTGTATTTGCGGCGGGCTGAGACCGTTTGCGTTTTGGCCTTTGCCTGTCGAGAACCGCCCATGCGGCCAACTGTAGGCTCGTAATCCTCGTCATCCTCGACACCTGGATCCTTTTCAACAGATTCAACAGGTTTATCCTCAGTCTCGGCAGCGTCCGGCTTAGGGGAAACCGGGGTCATAGGTCGGTCCTCTCCGTCTTCCGCTGGTTCTTCTTTAACTCGTCTTCCTCCTCTACCTCCTCGCTTGGCGGGTCGTCCTCTCCCTCTTTTCTTGGGGGTTGAGGGGTCGGAAGGTTTGGCTACAGCAGCGGCTCGGGTTCGTGGTTTTGGCTTTTCGGCATTGGCGCGCCGCTCACCACGTCGGGCTGGTGGCTGATGTTCGCTCTGATCGCATAGTTGTCGCCACTGAGGAACGTTGTAGGATCGGCCGTGCAGGATGTTGACTTGGCGATATGTTCCGTTGGAGCCCATAATGTCTTGTTTAATCGGTTCTCGAACTTTGACCTGCTTCACAAGGTCGTCGAGCTTGGGGAGAGAGTCTTTCCATTCTTGCGGAGGTATGATCTTGATAATGCCCGACTTCATACCGTAGCTGTCCACAGCCTCCATCTGGATCGCGAGTTAGTGTTTGGAAACGAGGGAAACTATCAGGCGACATACGAAGCGTTTAAAGTCCCTGAACTGATGCATGGTCGGCTTGAAGATGGGAACAGCGCCAGACCAATGGTCAGGTAGCACCTCTCCAATATCATCGCTGGCGTCGTTCTTGCTGTCGTCGCCGGGGCCATTATCGTTTGAAGGTAGAGGCTGCGGCGCGTCGCTCAGGATTGGTTCGTCTTCAAGATCGCTCAACTCAGAGTCTGAACCATCTGACTTCGCCATGTTGTTACTGTCGGGGGGCGAATGTAAAAAGGCCGGGTCAGATTGAGCGGTCGCAGCATCTTTGGGTTTGCTATCGTTGGTCACAGCAGTAGCGACAGTGTCGTGAGAATTGGGTGCAGTAGCGACGGCAATGCCAGCGTCGATCGACGTTGACGTCGACTCCGACATGGTAGGCGATCACGTCGCAATCGGCGACTGTGCCATTGAAGAAGGAATTGTGAATTTCGTGTCGCTTGTCGCTACGGCGTGCGGCGTGCGATTGAAAATGTCGGCGCTCGAGTTAAGAGGAGGATTTCTATCGTCGGTGAGAGTTTGCGCTGAAGTGTCGAAAGTGAGCGATGAAAAGGGCGTGAGCGCAGGCTTGGAAAGTGGTTAGTGGGCAAGTACAGTTTATTGAAGTTGGTGGTCAGAAGGGCAGGTGATGCGGAGGAAAATGTTAGCGGACGAATAGGTGCGCTCGCTTGGAAGTACCTTGCAAGCCTTTGCTCAGTCAGCGATACTTATGAGCGATGTACCGTGCTAAGGCTGCAACCTGATTTCGCCGCCCAGAATGCAACCGGAAGAAACAGGGCAGTCAGGTACCCAAAAAAGAGCGCTAAGCCCGCCATCATTCGATTTCGGAGGTTTCCTACATCATCAAGGCAAACTCCCCCCTTTTTACAGATAAACCAACTATTTGAGATTATACGTAAGCAGGGAGAAACATTCATTTATCTAAAATGTTTGATGAGTTCTCTTTGTTAGATGGTTGGATATCAGCTTGAGTTACTATTACTGCGATAATAGTGTAGTTGAAGTTTCTACAATTGAGCATGATACCTGGCTGCCTCGAAAGATCTTCATCTGATGCAGCTTGATCGGATTGATAAGATTGCCTTCTGAAACCCAAGACCAAAAAGCTGGGGACATCGTCCACTACCGATCATCCTGGTCTTGCTCTGTCCCACCTTGACCCATGAACACCTCATCTGCTCGTGGTCCCTGCTTCAGGAATGGCTTGGCTTGGAAAGGCTCAATCCTATAGCATTCCTGTGCTTTGTTCGTCATTAGTGACTCACTGCCCTATTGTCCAGGCCTTTATGGAAATTTGGTAATGCGAGCATCAATGTCTTTGTGCATAGTCTATGCCTTTGTGAGGTCAGACGGATGGTTTAGTCTGCCGCCCCCCTGAGCTTCGCAACCTGAAGCTCCTTACCTAATGCATCCTGGCTACGAGGCCGTTGTACGACCAGCCGACCTCACCATGCTGATACTCTCTGATGTTTTCTTCTGTGACTCCTCATAGGCTCGGCGACGGGCTTGGCTCTCTTCAGTTCCTCGAGATGATATCTGAGTGGTCTGATAGCTTGGCCATGACATTCACAGATCTTTACTTTCTACCGTAAGTAATCGTGCCTTTTCCACGATCACGCTACTGGCTTGAGTTAATCCTCTGGCATCGCATATCATGCTTCTGTCCGTGTTCTTCGTAAAAAGTTATGTCTGCTACACCAGACAGTGCCAATGACTTCTAGTGTGTCATTATACCGCAACATACACGCGGCGTGTGTCTGACAGTTGGGATTTTCTGTACACGCATTCCATTTTCATATCATGCTTGCTTCACTGCACTATGGTGCGGGATATGGCTAGTGGTTTCAGAGCTTGTAGACCAAGCACTCACGCCATGTGGTAGTTCAAGATGTGAGGTATCTAGCAAGAAGCGGGTCAGCATTGGTGTTATCAGGGGTTTAGTTAGTGGGCCTTTGTTGCTGCTTTGTATCTGCATGAAATAACTAGATGGCAACTAGCTTATCAGGCTCTTTGTCGGGCAATGACAACTCGGGCATACACAACTCAAGTTTTTACTCGTTGCTTCTCAAGGAGCCTTCGATAAACTGGAAAATAAGTACTGATTTCTTCTCGGCCCAGAGCCCACGCATCAAGTCTCACGATTTTGAGCGATGAAGGAAAACAACGGTAAAGGCATAATGATGTAATAAGTCTCTTCTGTCATTCAGAACAGGGGCACCGTGGTGTTGTAACTTGAGTGATTCGAACGTGCTCGTTGGTTGCTACCCTAGGTTAGGCATATAACGGGAAATGCCTTTTGCAGCAAAGTCACCAACCTCGTGAAGGGCAAGAAAGAAAGAGTGTTTCAGTGTCAACTGGAAAATTCTAAGAACGAGTAGATTTCTTGTTGGCGGAACCAGTCTCTGCAGAAATGGCGGTTCATTCTTGGTTGGTACCCCGGCATGAGACGAAAGAGTGTGTTCAGTCCTTGAAGTGTAACTTCAAGCTTATTTGACTTCAACTGCTGACTACCCAAGCTTACAATATCTCGCAGGACTGCCTCATTCTGTAAAAGACGCAAACTTATAGATCCGTGAATGTCTGACTCTGCGAAGCGGGAGACACAGGCAGTTACAGATGGCTAGCATCGCCGGACTCCTCGGGAGTAGATCATGCTACCCTGCAAGGCTGTGAAGGTGGTATTCGAGATAGTGTGCTTTCTCGAGAAGTCAGTACAGAAATAAAATACATATTGTGACTTCTTCAGGTGTCGTGTCATAGTATACCTTCTAATACGATTTATGCTGTCACACTAGGATTCCCTTTTGTTGGTGATATCTCTCAGCTTGCGGCTGGCTGGCTTGACCTCACTTACACCAAATTTTTCAGAAGATGAGACAAATTCGTAATGCATGTGAATGAATCATTGAAGAACTACAAATTGCTCTTTCAAAGCCAACTGATTAGGTGCAGTACTATGTTAGTGTAGGACTGTTGCTCTGCTTTGCTAGCTCTGGTTGGTTCCAAGCTCAGCAGCCATCAACTCAGATCGCGACTACTGACGTCAATGTCTCTGATAGAAAGTATTTTGTTGATAGCATGGAAAAGAACCTAGTTTTTTCTTGCTATGCTTGAAAGATTCAAAGATCCATGCCTCTTTCATGCCCCATGGCGCAAGGGAGAAGCATAACCCCGCTATGGTAAGCACGCTCTTTATGGATAGATCTGCGCAATATGCCAAGACCAAAGAACCAAGATAAGTTATTCAAACTACCGAACAGAGATCGCTTGTTGGCGTTGGAAAAGTCAATCACCTTGACTCGACTTTGTTAGCTTCAGCATAGCTACACAGCTACAGTAAGCCATCGAGATCATCCATCATTAGACCGGACATGTTGGTCCCAGAGGCTTATCGGTAGCTGCCGTTTGTCCCAGCCACCCTTACCTTTATCCTTCACCCCGCACCAACATCCCTTCACCTTTTCCATGTTCTCAAAGAAGCTGGGCTGCAACCATCTCGGCGACCTTAAGGTCAGCCATTGGATGACATCAACGCTGACCGACCTATCTCGTCCCTTCCCGGCCCTCCATAGCTTTATCGTGTCCCCGCTTCCAGTATGAGCACATCATTTGCAGCCTTGTTGAAGGCATGCCAATCGCATGTTGCGAGGAGATGCTGTGCCGCAGTAGCTAAGCGTTGGCATCTTGTACATGGACCTCGGCGGTGTTAGAGCTCAATCTGGCGGAAAAGGCGTTGGTGGATGACGGTCTGTTGCGGCTTGCAGCTTGTGCTGATCCATTAAGCTATCAATGGCCCCCGAGCTGAGCTCTTCTCTTTTCTCTCACCTCAATCACCTCACCAGCTTGACGGTGTAGGAAGAGTTTCTCCTTGGTACTTCTAGCTATCTTCCTACTACTCTACTATACGCTGCCCTTCAACATGGTTCTGTTCAAGAAGTTCATCGCAGCCTCACCTCTGGTCTCCGGCGTTATCGCACAGTCGGGCGGAGGGGACAAGGTCTGGGCTGCTGTCGCATTCATCAACCATGGAGAAAGGGTGCCCATGGCTTCCAATCTCCGTACCGTTCTAACTCCAGAGGGAGCCCAACAGCTACTGCGACAGGGAACCGCATTCCGTGCTCGATATATCAAAGATGGCGTGAAAGACACGGACTATGAAGACATTCAGACTTCGTACCTCCAAAACCTCAAAGACGATGTGATTGACAATGACGATCTTGACATCGTCTCTCAAACAGAAGAATGGGTGTCGGCTGGTGCCGTGGCTTTTATGCAAGGCTTGTATCCTCCATCGCTCAACTCATTCGACAACAGCACTGGAGGTGAAGAGATAGCCTTGAACTTGGCTACAAGTGACAACAAGACGCAGTATCCGCTCAATGGATATCAATATCCCAACATTCGGACCCCAACCTACTTTGATCCAGAATCTACCGCGTATGCTGCTCGAACTCGCTGTACTGACACTTGACTAACACAACATAGAGTGCAAGGCAATGCGAGATGTTCGGCCTGGCTAACAGAGACCGGCACAAACTTGACCGAGAACGACGTTATCAATGATCTCTACGAGTCAACCTTGCCTTTCTACCAGAACCTCTTCAGTACTCCCCCACTCGCCGGCACCATTGACATTGACTTTGCCAACATCCGGAACGCTTATCCGATCTGGGAGCTTGTCGACTATCAGTACCGCCATAATGAGACCGTCTATGATGAGCTGAAGAATGCAAGCACAACGCTGTCCTTCCTCAACACATATGCCACAACCATGGAGCGTGCATCAAACAACTATCTAGACAGCCAGGGCGACAATGACCCGCTTGACATCCTCTACTCTATCGCTGGGCGCACACTAGCGTACAAGGTCACTTCACAATTCAGGAGCAACATTCGCTGGGGCAGCAGTTACAACAAGCTTACCCTCATGTTTGGCTCGCTGGAGCCTATCGTCAGCTTCATTTCTCTGTCGGGTCTGCTTACGAGGGATAACATCATTAAAGAGCCCTTTAGCTCTCTCCCTAAGCCTGGCGCGGCATTGGTGTTTGAGCTCTTTGGCGAGGACCCCGACTTTCCTGACCGACAGCCAGCCACGGATAGCCTGCGTGTTAGAATGTCCTACCGAGCTTCCGCGGATGCCGATGAGCCTTTTGCCAACCAGCCCCTCTTCAAGTCTGGTCCTGATGGCATTGCATACTCCAGCTTCATGCAGACCATGAACGAGATTGGCAGGTCGCCCAACCGGTGGTGTGATATCTGTGGTCCAACGCCTGCTCCCTGGTGCATCCTGAACGACTCGAATGACCGCAACTGGGAAGATGATTCCTCTTCGCTCGGACCTGTCATATCAGGAGTCATCGGTGCCATTATAGCAGTTGCTGTTTTGGGTCTTCTTCTCCTATCCCTCTGTGTCTTGGGCGGTTATCGATTCCGCCGCAAGGGCCCTACAGAGACAGCGCACGATACTGGGGCCGTAGGAGGCGCTGCGGGAGGTTTTAAAGGACCAGAGAAGAAGGATGGTGATGCTGATGTCGTGGTGACAAAGCAAGGAGTTCACCATGAGCGTGTTGGTAGTTGGGAACTTCGAAGTCCGAACGACCTGCCCCCTCAGACTTCTGGTATCGTGACCAAGGACTTGGGATCTCCTCACCGGCGATCTTTGGACGACAGCGACGACGACATCAGCGTCATGAACGCGGCGCCAGTCAAAGCGCGGGAGAGTGTCTAAATAAGTGTGGATGAGTGATGAAAGAGAAATGAATGGGATTGGCATTGGATAAGGATGGACATTTGCATGTGTGGTTATACCCTTTGATTCTTACAATCGCTCCGAGTTATTGATACCTACTGGGATGGATTTTAACAGGCGTTGTTACTGGCGAATTTGCTTAGATACACTCTTTTGGAGATATTGATAGGGGTTACATGAAGGCACAAATTGAGATGCCTACTATCATCTAGCACGGTAGCTCAAATTGACTGAAATGAGACTGGCATATGAGTGCAGATTTGAATCACCGAGTAAATGTAGAACAAGCGACCGCATATGTCATTAGTGAGTATAGCAATTTAATGCTTTTGGGAAACCGAAGTCAGTAGCTATTCTCAGAAATGGAAACTGTAGTTACGACAGTTCGTCAAGAACTATCCCCGTTCCTGTATCCTTCCTTCGTTTTGTACATCTATACCTAGGTAGCCAGCTAGCTGTACCTAGAAACACCACCCCTGTTCGCATTTCACCTCTCTTCACCTATATCTTAACTTAGGTTCCTTAAACAGGAGTGAAGATTTCACTCCAACAGTACCTCGTCAAGATGGAAAGACAAACAATATCCCCCGGAACCCCTCGAGCCATCGAGGCAGTTCCATTATCTCTGTTAAGGGACGAGTGCGACACATTCTTGAAGTCGGTTTTCGGGCTTGGTTTTAACTACCGTGACGACGAGTAACATGTGTAGTTAGCAGACGGGGATATGACTACTGTTTTGGACTCATAACATTACTTGAAAGAAGGCTTCGAAGCTACAAACGACAGACCTAACTATCCAATGGGGTATATCCATCCTTAACACGCCTTACAAAATAATAAACTCCTCCTCCTGCACTCCCTCAAGGTCAAAGACCTCTCCATTCATCATCCCGTGAACATAACACTCTCCTATGAGAATCCAGGTACCACCTTCTTTTCTCCTTAGCAAGAAAGGCGTCCTGCCTCCATATAGCACAACAACGAGATCCCCAATTTGCATGATATCAGGACCAACAACGAACCAACCCCCATGAGTGATAGCAAACCCGCGATACCGAGTTACGAGCGTTGCCTCATGGCTCCATTTGAATCCATCTCCCGTACGTGCAAGCTCCTGAATCTCTGGCCCAACGGCACCTGGCTTATCTAACGCGCGAACTAAGTACGCAGCTCCGTTGGCGAGCCACTCGTCCTTCGGCACACTCTCGTACGGCCGTGAGCGATCTGCTCCTATACAGCCGTTTGTGAGCGTTTGTACAAGAGCAAAGAAGGCAGATTCGCCATTTTGGTAGCGTTGTCGTAGGTTGAAAGGCGCGTTGCGACGGCAGATGTCGCGCCATAAAGCCTCGATAGGCAACCGATGCGGATTATTGCGGCGGAAGTGGAATGCGTTATGCCAGAAGATCCACGATGGTCGGCGAATGCGATCTAAGCGAACGCCGCAAATGTGCAGAGCTTTTCTCTCATTGTCGATATGTAGCTTGGGCGGTATATTCCCTGATGCTCTGTGAGGAGTGACCGGTGTGCCCAGGAGATGAAGAGGAACGATGCGCCAGTCTGGGACCCATGTTGGTAAATCACCCCTTTCCAGAAGCCTCCGTCTGTATGTGGCCGGTACAGCATGGCAGGCGGATAACAGAAGTAGTGATTCACATCCTGAAAGCTCCCTGGCCGCTACATCGTAGAAAATGTCCTCAATGGATCTGCTGTAATCGGCTACTAGCTCTGTGAGGCTCTGACTACCTGTGTTGATTGAGAAGTGACCCAGAAAGGCGTAGACATGATCTCGAGGGTCCTTGGCAAGTAAATGCCGTGCACGATGTAGCTCATAAATAAAGGCTGCTCGGTTGTGGTTGACATCGTACTCCTCCTCAGGCTCGACGAACCGTTGATACAAATACCGAATGTTGGGTGTGAGGATAGCGAAGCGTGAGCGCAGATAGTGATAGCTCTGATTCAAAACGCCCGTGACCAACGAGAGAGTCTCCCAGTCTATCTCAGCCTCGCCCCAGTACAGCGTTGCCGGCGCTGCGGTGCCAATCTCTTGAACGATCCATATCCGGTTGAACTAGACTCATCAGTACAAGGCTCTTTGGTGTTTCTTGAACAAACTCACCCATGGCAACTTGGTCATATTCGAAAAGGGCTCCCATGGTGTCCTATCCTGACTTAACAACTCCTCTGAATGCGCCCGCCGAAATTCATCATGCATCTCATCATTGGTAAACACGCCGTGAAGGTAGTGTATCATAGTCATGGCTTCATGCGCAACACCCGAGTTATCCGGACCCAGCCAGACCAATACATGCTGCGCTCCTTTGTATATAGCATTCATGAGACTAACCTGACGACTGCGCTCTGCGATGTCGTCCTGGTTAATGCAAATCTGATCCGCCCACAGACGTCGTTGTGAGGTCGCATGTCTCATACGCCGCAGGGCACCCTCAATGCTTCTGGTCAAAGCGAGGGGCTTTCCATCGCACAGAATCTCAGAAGAACGGCCTCCTGTGCCCCAGCAATAAGAGATAGCTTCGTACTGCGGACCGAGATCAAGATTCTCAATACTCAGATGGCCGATTAATGGATCATGGCCCGTGCCGGGCTCAAGAGTCAGAATGCGAATCGAGAATTTATCCTCAAAGGTCGTGTATTTGTACGACTCCCGAGCTGATGAATCTTTCGGTGGGTCATCAGCCATGGATGAAGATAATAAACGAGATGGGTACTGAGCCTTGTTTGTAAGATGATATTTCGCAAGGTGAGATGCAGGATGTTTATGGCAGAAATCAAGGCTGCGCAGCCCCAGACCGATAGTTAGAGGTCCAATTCTTTTAGATCGGTTTGGCCATGAGTTGTCGATCACCGAAGTGGAAGGTGCTCGGTTTAAGGCTCTGGAAACATTAACTTGAGCAGCAGTTCGACCTAATAGCCTGGCTGTATCTACGGGATGCTTCAGGGTCATGGCAATCAATACTGTAGCGAGGTGAGCTGAGCTGAGCGGGAATGGTACTCTGCAGCACGAATGGACACAACTCAGCCAGTCATCATTCTGTGTGGGGATCCTTGCCAACAAGCCCACAGTATCCAAGGTAAGCACTAATGCCAAGATGTGAAAACTGGCAGAGTTGGGCCAGACATTTCAAAACAATCTCTCAACACACAAAACATAGAGTAGGCTTAAGTATTTGATTGTGATATCGAGCGGCGGTAGGCCTAATCTATCTAACTATACACAACTTTCCTGTGTCATGAATCATTCCGCAAAACCAAGCACATTATGCTGCAACACCTCTTGTGGGTGATTCATCCTTTGTGTCCCAAACGCCGAGTCCCATTCCAATCCGTTGCAGGATCCCAAAAGTTACAAATGATATAAGAAACGCTGAGTGTATTGTGTCCTTTTCTCACCCCCCCGCCAACCATGAAACCCTGTTCTACAGGTCCATGGTAAGGAGCTCTAATCTTGATGTCACGGCATCACAGCTCGCGCTGATACGTTGGACGCGGGCCATAGCCAGAGCGGCTGTGCACTCCTCTTCACCGGCGTCAACAAGCTCTAGGCGGGAAAGAATCTTCTCGGATTCGATGCCACCGAAGATGTCAACATGCGACAGGCCCTCGGTATCAAACTCCTTGGGCTGCTGGGTGGTGGTAGTGGCGGGCTCAGTGTGGAACAAGGCAAATTCGGGATCAGACTCAAACTCATCATCGACAGGGGCAGCAGCGGCGGGCTCAGAAACCTCAGGCTTCTCAGCAGGACGCTCGATGGCGGGGACCTCGAGCTTCTCCTCCTCAGAGTCGAAGATGGGCTCGATAAAGTTGGAGGTCTTGCCGGACAGGACAGCAGTGTCAATGGCATCAGGAACCTCAGGGGTGTCAACGACAAAGACCTGGGGCTGGAAGTTGAAAGAACCGTCGAGAGTAAGCATGGAGAAGTCCATGTTCTGCTCGGGGATCATGGCCATGCCAATCTGCTGCTGCTGAGACTGCTGAGAGTTGTAAGGGTTGATGTCCTTGGGAACCTGTCGCTGCTCGGGCTGAGGCTCGACCTTAAGCTGAGGAGTCTGCTGAGCAGCGGCAGGGTTGCTGCTGAGGTTGTCCAAGAAGTTGGAGAAAGAAGGAGAAGAGAGGAGCATGCGGGTAAGATCCGTCAAGCGCTTGTTCTCATCCAAGAGGGCTCGGTTCTGAGCTCGAAGGTCACCATTCTCGCTGACCTTGTTGGCAATCTCGGCCTCAAGTTGAGTGATATATTCTAGTAAAGAGTTAGCAAAATGTACAGATTGATTAAATGAGGCCATCTTACCCTTTCTGCGGGAACGGAAAGCACGAGCGGAAACCTTGTTTCGGAGCTGTCGTCGCTCCTTGCTGCTGAGCTTCTTGCCCTCCTCGCTGGCCAGGAGTCGCTCATCCTCATCCATCTCCTCTTCATCCTTCTTGGAGCGAGGGAGGTTGGTCATGGGGCTAGAAGATTGACTCTCGGGCATTGAGGGCTTGGCTCGCATCGAGTTAAGAAGCTGAGTGATCTTCTGCTCAACAATGGGGTCGGTGGGCTGTTGAGCCTTGCCGCGAGACTTAGGTTGAGACCCTTGTCGCTGAGCTTGCTGTTGCTGCTGAATGATCTGCTGCTGCTGTCGCTGTTGAGCCTGGGCCTTGGCGAGAGCGGCCTGGGAATGGGCGCCGGGCCAGAGGCGACCGACGTTGTTGGTCTGGGTAGGCAGAACCGGAGGCGAGGGAAGACCAGCGTTCTCCTGCTCGATGCTGCTGGGGTCGACAGTGAAGAACTGTTGCGAATCGGTCTGGGACTCGAAGTCCATGTCCATATCCGAAGCACCCAGCGTAGCCTGAGAAGGAGAGGTGTTGAAATCGAAGATATCAGCAGCCTCGGGGCTGAAAGCCGTAAGGTAGTCCATGCTGCGGAAGTCCTGGTAGCCAGTGTTGTTGGTCTGGTTTACCGCCATGGTGTTCGCGATAGCACCAGGCACAAAGCCCGTCTGTTGTCGGTACATGTCATAGTTGTGACTGGGACCGCTCAAGGTCTGGGCTGTTGTGGTGGGAGCTGACACAGCGGCGGTAACGGGACTTGTGAAGGTAGCCTTTGAGGTACCTGCTGGTGAGACTGAAGCGGCAGGAGACTGGAAGTTGTCGTACTCGGTAAGATCGAGGAGGGCGTCGATATCGACGTTATTCTGGCCTGGAGCCGACATAATATTGTATCAGAGGTATCAAATCGGCGATGCCGGTAAATCGAATTCGCTGGGTAATGATAGAGGCGTCGCCCAGGTATTGAAGTGCTAGAAAACCTCGAGTGTTGACGTATTCAGTGGTGTATTCTTGGGATGATGATCGGTGGATGTTGTTGTTGATGGTAGGATCTGTAACAGGAGCGAATGTTTGGAAGTTGAGAAAGGGAAAGATGGAACCAGGCAGAAAATCGGGAACTGGGGGGGACCGTGTTCTATGAATGGGGTGGGTGCCTTGGGTGGCGGTACGTACCTGTCGGGTCCGACAACAAGTATCCCCGACAGGCCAGGGACGAGGG
>JAASAY010000239.1:0-23009 GCA_014822085.1 Fusarium stilboides
ACTTATCTAGTGTATGCGCTTATTAACTATGTTACCCTTAAATAACCTATTAGTTTATGCGGCATTTTAAGCCGACTTTAATCGACCCTGCATATAAGACAACCTATACCAGCCTTGTTAGCCACTGTGGTAGGCTGGTAGCCTATCATTCCGACTGGGGCTGGCGCAATCAGATTAGCTTTCGTTTCCATTGGTTTTTCGTGGATGACAGGAAAATCGGGTTAAGGCGGCCACATCAGGCCGCTCCTGGTTGGATTTTGAAATTCGTTGAAAATGCATCCATAGCAACCTCGGCTTTCCTACAATCAATCACCTTTTCTCTTCGCAGCTATCTATGGAGCATGAATATCAGGATCATCAATATCCACGTTATGTGGGAAGATAGCCTGATTACCACTCATCGTGCCTTTATATTCAGCTTTCGAATTTCTAGCTTCTAGTCCACGACGTCTTGCCACGTCTCGACGATCATCACCGCCATGTCAAGAGTATCAGCAACGCCGCAATTTCGTAATTACACCAAATTCCAAAACCCACCTTCCTCTCGTCCGATTCGAGGTCGAGGACACCGGTTGTTCACAGCCAATAAGCCATATTCACCATGAAGGTAACACGTCTTACGCTTGCTGATATTTCTTGATTCGCTAAAGAGGAGATCACGAGGCCAACGGAGCTGCGGCTAATTGGACCTTCATCTCAAAGATGGGTGTGAGTGCCGTGGACTGGTTGAATAAACAGCATATTTGACCGGCCTTTACGTCGAGTAATAGCTATTGAAAGCCGTGGCACAGCAGATAGACGGCCTCAGTTTTGCCTTATTGAACTGCAACGCTGATAGGTAACACCGCTCACCGACTCTAGACCAAAGTGCAAGAATAACGTCACGAGCCAAAGTCCCCAAGCGACCACACAACATAGATTTTCCAAACAGACACCTTATTTAATCCCAGGGATGTCTTGAGTTCATCTCAGAAATCCCATATGCCTATTTTCGTCTTATCGCCTACCCATTTTTTGACAGTATGAAGCCCATGAAACGTTTAGTCGATATCAGAACTTGCGCCAGTAATTCCAATACTGCGTTATAGCCAGGTTCATTCGACTCGCGATTTTATCTTCCCAAGGCAGCCCCTACAGCTCGCTTTGCACACACGATTGGTGCTTATCTCTGTATCTCATACTGTTTAATCCTTCTTCTCTCTTTCCAGATCATTTGTTGAGTAATAGTCTTTATCTTCAAATCAACAACTAGTGAGGAGATCCCCATTATTTCATTCTCTGGGATCAGAAGAGGTCGTCAGACGTCGTTCAACCACCAAACTCCCAGATATGCCCAGACGAACGGACAGCAATGAAGGGAGCGTGAACCGGCAGATCATAAGGCACCAAGGTGAAAGGCGAAGAAGAAAGAAGCGGCCAAAGCAAGTTCGAGTCGCTGGTCTTGTCAGGGTTGAGCTTTTGGATCAATGCGCCTCGGATTGTGAGGAAGATGCATCCGACACTCGAAATTGTGGCCGCAGAGGGCATTCTATCGAGAATAGACCATTAAAACAACAGCTAGATGTGATTTTGACCGAGAATGACAAATACATCGACCCAGAAGATCTTGAAGATGAGAATCTGGTCTATTGGTTCATGACAAAGAGTGGCCAGGAACCTAGACGCGTCCATCAAGCCGGATTGGTCAACTCATTCGTTCATCCAACTGCGTTTCAGGAGCTACAGACTAAAAGCCCTGGACTTCCGTCGAAGAATGGTTGCTTGATTGACGACAGAACAAACAACGGCGCTGTCTCAGTAGCCTTAGGAAGCTACAAACCCCTGACTGTTTATGGGATGTACCGCAAGCTCATGGAAGTCGTACGTTCTTTTTTTCTACAGTCAAATTCCAATCCTCTACGTACTAAACATAACAACAGCGATTCCATCCAAAATCTTCTAACAAACCGAGCGCCGACCGCCGACTGATGTGAGAACCTTGAGAATTTATCCCCTATATCGCATTATTAACTAGACGCCAGCTTCGTAACCGATCTAGACAGCCACGGAGTGGTGGCGCTCATGGCAGCCGCTCCACTAACCCAAGTCGACGCTTTGGGCGACTTCTTCTATTATCACATCGAGTTCAAGCCTCATATTAGAGTCTTCAATCAGGTAAGAGGCTATACTTGATACGATTGAGTGAATCTATCTAAACTGGTATATGTGTAGTCCCGCGGCCCCGAGTTTGCGTTCTCTTTCCACCTTCCATTCTACTCGTGGGTACACACCCACCAAGAGCCAAAGGACACACGGCTTAGAGGCGTCCGTCCACTACGATGTGTTCACAACATGAGCTTTGTTGAAGGAGAGTCGCAGGCGTCACCTCTTGAGGCGGACTATCTCTGCAGAGGGCAGATTTCTATACTCATTACAGGTATGAATCACAGAATATGGACCGGCTATTGCTTCGTCGACACGTACTACCACCCTAAAGGTCGAAAGCCGTGCGTTGATGTCCATGATGAGAGCGGATTGCAAATGGATCCTTTTACAGATGGCAGATGCGATGCTGGAAGCCCAATTCTAGACCCTGGCGAATATTTTCTGACCTGCTTTGAATACCAACTGAACCATTTCAAGACTGAGTGGATGAACACGGCCGAGAAATTCAGGCAGAAAGTGGACGAATATGTGAGCAACTAATATTGCGATAGGCGAGATGCTTTCCTAACTCCGTGGTGTCTAGATCGACAAATTCGAGTTTCCATCCATAGGGTCGGACTCTTCGACCTATCATGAGTCACAGCAACCTTTGAGATGGCTTCGTGAGACTAGACGAAGATTGATTCCATTAATCGCGTCTTTGGAAAGGACAATCAGCTGTTGGGATAATCTTACCCTCGAGGAACAGTTTCCAACATCCCATGGGCGTCAAACTCTTGCGAGTATTGCAGAGACCTTTGTAGAGGCAAGGTACTACCTAAAGGAACTACAAGATATTCGCACTTTGTGTGACGAGCACGAGAAAATGGTACCAATGGGAGCAGCCAGCGAGGCCAAAAGCGAATGCTTACATACTTTACGTAGTTCAATCTTCAAACGATTGCCGTCGGGAATCGTGCTGCTCACCTTCAAGCCCAGCTGGCCGAGAGCACACAAACTCTTAGTTATTTCCTCCTACGTGTAAGTTCGATGTGAGGTATGGAAGCTCCGCCCTGTTAATTGTTTCGGCTATACTAGGTCCTCTCGCCTGTCACACTCGCCGCAGCAATACTCTCTATGCAGGAGAAAGCAATACCCCCATTTCTTGGACCACACAAATCGTCATTCTTTATATTGACGCCCATTTTGATGGTGCTGGTCTTTGCATTGTATACAGTTATGCACTCTTGGAAACAGGTACAGCAGTGTTTGGTTCACTGGCTAGAAAGACGTGTAGTCGACGAGGAACAGGATGAGGAGTTTGTATGAAGTCTAGAAGAAGTTTGGCTGTTCATTTTGCTACCGTAGGTCTTCAGTAAATATGCCTGATGTTTGTTTCCAGGATAACTGCGCCCGTGTTTCTTATGATTGTGCTGACGAGGATGTTCAAATAGAATAGGTTCCGGACGTGTTTGCCTGGAAGGAATGAGGTCCGAGAGGGGAATGGGTTGAGACGAGTTATGTAATGCTTGCTTGACTAGACAGGTAGTTAAACTGTATTTCTAATTAAAAAGGAGGCTATTATTAGCACTTATTATTAATTGATATTTTTATAACCAACTTAATAAAAAATATTATAACTACCTATAATATAAAAGTATATTTGTTGTTATCATAAGTTAAATTTAGTAAATACGCCGCCTTGAACTAATAATTTTTCCTCGTCTTGCACTTGTCTCTGGTTATTAGAATGTGTGATATCTCGGACGAAATCTTTTATAATCCCTATTAAACCCCCTTGGGCGGCTCTCGTCCACGCAACCACCTATTAACGTCTTTATCCGCTCTAAGCGTGGCCCTCTCCAAAATTGGTCGCATTTTATCGCTCTGGGAGATTTGCGCTATAGTGTACCATGCATTGTCGATGAAGCTCGAGTCGGTCGCAATTATGAAGAGGAGGGCGACAACGGCGAAAGTGGTTACATTGCCAACAACGATGATTGTCACACCTGTTAACCCCCATCTTTCCAGCGGTACCTGCGTAAGTTCAAACCGGGTTATGTTCGCCGGCTCGTCCGCCTGGGTAAAGGAGGAGATGTGATCATAGCATGTCATCCTGTATACCATCGTTATTAAGGCTTGCCAAGCATGAGCCGGGGAGTCAGTCGCGTTCAGCACATCATTGAAAATCTGTGAGAGAAGTGGCCTTGTAGTGAGCCACCCGGGGCCAAGTGAACGGCATTCAGAACAAATTGCCAGGTCGGTTTTGAGCTCCGTAAAATCAAGCAGCCAGTAATTGAGTTGATCTGTGTAGGGCGCACGGAGTGGCTTCCCTCGGATTTCTTTCAAGGACTCTTGCATGTCTTGTTCCGAAATGGTGAGTATCTCTCGCTCGGTGCTGTTGTTCTTTTCGTAACCACTGATAACGCCGAGCTGATTGCGCACTGTCAAAGTATCATATCGGTCGGCCTCGCTGTCGTATCCGAATATTGGTTCTGTGTGATTGACATTTGTTGATGCGGTAATGTTGAGGTTTTGAACACTGCATAAAGTCAGCGCTCGGTTTTCCATCAAACAACCATTTTTGTATATTACTTGGCTGATGTCAGAGAGTCAAAGCACAGGGTCATCTTCAAGTGATAGTCTGGGTAAGGCTGCCATCATCTGATGAGACACGACTCCACTGCCGAACCCAAGGACCCGATCCACTCGAGCTAAGATACTCCCACGTACTATTCGTATCCCATAGTTCGTACTGTACCTCTTCATTATCTCGCGTTGACAACCTGTCTATGAGCAATCGGTATGGTGGGTTTTTCCCGTCTTCGATTGACGGAGCACTGCTCGATGAAGAGTTGCTCAATGACGAAAAGAGGGCACGTTCGCCAATATTCCAACACAAAACCCAGTTCTTCAGAGGTATATCTGATACATCCGACTCACCCGAGGCACTGGTTATTAATGGACAGACAAATTCAGCGAACCACTGCCTCTTCTCGTTTTCCCCTCCCAAAGCGCCCTCTCTAGTATCACCCCCAGTGTACTCTGGCACCTGGGACAAGTCTGCAGTAACGTTCCCACATATGGCTTCGTAGGATTGTCCATCAGTTGGACGACTTGAGCAGAAGTTCGCACTGAACTTGGGCTGGACGCATACGACACGAGTGTCGATGACTCGGGCTATTCCTTTGAAAGATCGTATGCTTTCCCTCTCAGATTGGATAGCAACGGGAAGGAAGGCCCTGAAGGCTGTCCCAGTATCATCGATACCACCCCTCGATTCACCACGCTTTGAATACTCTACAAAAATCTCTGATAGAGAAGGCTTTTTGTTCCACTATGTATTCTCAGGATCGTTCAAAGGCAAAGGTTGACTCTCGCTTGAAGTTGATCTTCCAAAGGTGTATCCATAGCTGAAGCTTTTACTGAAAGAGCTGATCCGCGTTTCTTCCAGATCTGTGACCAAAAGGGTTGAGGTAAATTGAGAAGCCACAACAAAAGTCAGTAAGAGAAACATCAAGAGCCGTAGCCAGGTCTTGAATGTTGTGCCAGGTAGAAACTTCTTAAATGACTGAGGTCCACTATTTGTGAACCGGGCGATAGATACCTCAGCGACCGCGGATTTGGGCACGCCATGGCGTTCGACGGCGATGGATGCAATCATGGATGTTGTGACAGCGGCAAGGGATCCAATAGCCCACCTTATTGACACACCGATCAAAGTGATAACCTGTGTCGATCTTCCGCTGAGCATCACGCGTCGCCACGACTCGGCTTGATGGTCCTCGTACCAGAGCCATGTTAAGAATACGAGAGCGGCAGTTAAGACGAGAATCGATGTGATAATAGTAAACAATACCCCCCAACTTATCCTCCCTGGGCGATGGGTCGAACTGTTTGGCTCCCCGATGCTGTTGTCGTTAACACCAGAAGTCTCTGACTGTCCGTCGCGAAGTGGACTAAGAGAGCGGTGCTAAGGGCGATAGCGCATTTCCACACCGTCTTGGCTGTTGTCAAGATAATCGCAGTCAGAGTGCTGCCGATATTCGGTTTGAGAAATGCTCTTTTGATTCATTATGAAGGTTGATCGCTCAAAGGCTGAGAGAAAAGGTTCAACACAGGCGCAGAGTATAACTTGATATAAAAGGGGCTTGTAGGAGGAGGGAACTTAGTTGCGCACTGACATCAGGCAGGGTACTAGAGCTAGTCTAGTACTCCAGTGTGAAATCAGATAAGAATGTTAATTAATTATTATTGGCTTCACTATGCAAGGGGTTACATTTAATGACGTGTTGGCGGCTGGATTATAAAACAAGTATCTCCTTCAGACTCCAGCTGCTTACAATCCATTCCTCCCGTATAGCTATCTCACAATCTGGTCTAAAGATTATAAAATATATCTTCCAGTTCCGCTTTCTCTTTATACTTAGCTTTCATCTAATCAGACATCGGGGGTATTATCAGCTTGACTTGATGCAGCTGGTCGATTCCAGTCAAGCTGCAGTTCCTGCATTGGCACATCCCAAAGGACCTTTTCCTCGTCCCTCACAATGATGAAACCAGAATTCCTGTAAAGATACAAAGAAGCCTCTTGACTTCCCGAAGTAAAGAGCGTCACCTTGTCAAAGCCTTGTTTCTCAACGAACTCCATCGCTGCTGCCAACAACCGTCTACCGACACCAAGGCCACGGGCTCGCTCATCAACTATAAAGCCGCGAATCTGTGCCGTGTTGGGCTGCTGAAGACTTTCTGAGTCGAGGAGTATGGTCCCTACGATTTGTTGCGTGAAACTGCCTGGCTTGTCGTTGGGTGTTGACTGTACTGCTGCCCAGACTCGGTTTCGCGGGTTGGTTTCGAGTCTTTGAATGAGATCGGCGAAGTTCTTCGCAAGTGATGTTTCGAAAACGAGGCCCCAGGAGTTGTAAGGGTGATAGTAAGTCATGTGTATATCTAGGCACCTGGCCAAGAACCCAGGACGGTAACCTGGTTCAATTGTGATGATCGAGCTCTCATTCGCCATTGCTGAGAAAGATGGCCGTCGAATGTTTCTTTGGTGTCTAGCCAAGACTGTCTGCGAAGTGTTATAGTTGAAAGCCCCTAGTAATGACTCATGTCACCTTGAAGAGTCAAAAGATTCGATAGCCCATGTCACGCACGCCCTGCTGTCAACATTGACATGGCATTGACATGCGGGGTAAACCATCAAGCTACCGATAAGGATAAGCTCGTCCTGGTAGCTCGCTATGATGTATGATGCGCTCTGCAACAAAAATAGATGAGAGAAAGGGTCGCTAAAAAGGAAAAGTCTGTTAAGATTAACGAGAGATCTGATAATCTACCGACAGAGCTAGGCATGTTGGTAGTATCACTCAATGTGGTAGGCTGTGAATCATCTGTGTTCTGAGCTGATTGGAGAATTCCAAAACACAAGGCTTCAGGGGGGTTTAAAATTGCAGTGCAGAAAAAGAGGGCGACTAGAAGACATCGCTTATGCAGAGAAGGAGGGGTTTGATTCGTCCTTCGGCCTTGCTTTCTGCACATCTCGTTTAGTCGATTGGGGATAATTCCATGGCGCCGCCAACGCATGTCACAGACTTACAGATAGCTAGCTGAAGCTTCCGCGATCAGGGTTCAATAAGATCACTATCACACGAAAAACACATGGCATTATCTTAAACACATCAACCTCATACTACTATCTTTGGGTTATGCGGAACTACCTGAAGATATACAGCTTAGGCTGCTGCTCGAGAAGTTGGCTTCTTAACCAACTATTGAATGTTTTCAGTTGTGCGCCACAGGAGCTGCATGTTGTATCACCACTGAAATCATTCAAGACTTCACTGGCTATCTAAGAGTAGAGAGAAAGCCATAGTGCTCTTTAGCATTTAGCTTGTTGTATCACGTACTTTTCTTGGGTGTTAATGGTAGGACGAGTATAGGTTAGGTCACAAATCAAGACATTAAGCCAAAGAAGTTCCTCGACGTATGCTTTTGGCTGAAGGAGAGGAATAGTAAGACAGTATTTTAGTTGGCGTCGTAATAACAGGTATTATTTATTCTAACGTTTGTCTGATGTAAGGTTTGGCATAGAGGAATCACTACTATCTGAATCTCGCCTCAATCTCACCATGCTCTCGCCTTTCCTTACGCGCTGCTATATTACTACTGACAGACCTATGGTTACATGGCAATGCTACGGAATTTTCATTCCCCCTAACAGCACCGAACGATTACGCCTGATTTATGGCCTGACCTGACCCGGTCAACCGGAAGCAAAAGCATGCAAGGATGTGAAATTCTCAAGCCTAGCTTAAATTTAGTCGCAAAGATCTACATGATAAGAGACTAGGGGAAGCAGAGAGCCGAATCCGAGGATCCATTAGTCTCTTTTCGCCATCGAACCTCAAGCATTATACAGGGCTATCAATCTCTGAATAATTGGTCGGTTTCGGCTACTCAACAGCCGTAGCTCGCCACCGAATCAAGTTACATCGCGGCTGAACTAACATGCTTCGCCGCTTCACAGCATGCTTAGTTGCCAGCCACATGGAACTATCCCCCTTATTAGCAGGGACTGAACACCCGATTCCAAATTGTCTATTTCACTGCAAACGCAAATTCTTCAGGTTTATCAAGATAAATCAGGCACAGCCAAAACCAAGTGGTCTTGTAGAAACCTATAAGCGTATATCAAATTTTATGGCTGTTCTATTTATGCTATGCTTGTGTAATATCATCGACTATTAATGTATATCGTTCATCCCCCTGAGTGTTCGTTATTTCAGATAATGAGCTTGGTAAGGAGCTTGCCCTGGTTGCCACCGCTGAACAGCCTCATCCAGACCTCAGGCTGCTGCTCAATAGGAGCCTCCACGACTGTCTCAGCCTTCTCCAGCTTGATGCGGCCATCGGCGGTAGCGCCAATCAGCTCGCCAAGGATGGCAGGGACCTTGTCCATATAGTCGAGCATGATGAAGCCTCGGACAGTAATTCTCGAGGAGATAAGCTCGAACCAGTTCTTAAGACCCATGGCCTCGTCAGAGTTGTAACTGCTGACGGCACCACAGACGGCGATATGACCGTGTCTCTTGACGCGGGTCAACATAGCATCGAGAACATGGCCACCAACGTTGTCGAAGTAAACGTCAACCTCATCGGGAGTAACGGCCTTGAGGTCCTCCAGGAAGGTAGGGCTCTTGTAATTTATGCACTCATGCGCACCAATGCTCTTAACCCACTCACACTTCTCATCAGAACCGGCAATACCAATGACACGCTTAGCCTTAAGGATCTTAGAGGCGATCTGAATAGCCATAGAGCCAGTAGCGCCGGCAGCGGCAGAGATAACAATAGTATCCTCAGGCTTAGCTTCGCCAGCGAAGTACAAGCCAGTATAAGCAGCCAGACCAGAGGCACCGAAGGCGCCAAGGAAGTGAGTGAGGGGCAGGTTGTTGGGCAGGGGAGCAAGAGCCTGCGAGTTCTCGGCTTCTAGGATAACATACTCGCTCCAGGTGCCCAGGTGGAAGTCCATGCAGAGATCACCGACCTTGAACTTATCGGAGCGAGACTCAACGACCTCAGCGATAATGCCGGATCGCATAGGTGAGCCAACGGGCACAGTAGGCACGTAGAAGCGCTCAGGTGCAACGGTGCTCTGAATAAAGTTCCTCAGACCAGTGTCGTTGGAGAAATACTTGGTCTTGACGAGGATCTGGCCATCCTGCAGCTGAGGAAGGGTGACGCTCTGCAGCTTGAAGGTTGCGTCAGGGCCAGAGAGGACAGGCTCCCCTGTAGGCTTGTTGACAAGGACCCATTGCTTGGTAGTATAGGAGGAAGCCATGATGACAGAAAAAATGTTTTGGTGTTTATTTTGGTTTGTTTCGGAGAGTTCTGGAGTGTAAATGGTGGAGAAGGACAGGCCGTTTCCAAGTTTTTCTTCCCCGATTTGGCTTGTCTTGTTAATACTTTATAAGGACCACGCAAGTTTGCGACGACGTTGCCGTCCCCTCTTGAACTAACCGTTCCTGTATCGTCTCCCGTGGACCCGTGCTAGCTTCGACGGCGGGCATAACGGTTCCATTTCCGCGCGTGGTCCCCAATGTTTGAGGTTGGGTTAATGTGGTCTAGCAGGAAGATCCCTGCAGGCCCCTTTCATGCACAACCTCAATGCCGGTACGTACAGGCGGCGTAAGTTCGTAAGAACACCGACTAGCCGGTAATGACAGCTGAGAAACAGCGGGGTGTCGCAGGGAAGGATTCAAAGAATGGGAGCAGTCAAGCACGTCAGTGTTTCGATCGCTGGGATATTGAGAGATCCCGAAACTCAATATTTTGACATTCGATAAATTAATTAATTCATCAATCAAGAACATACTTTCTCAACGGTTTTACCCGTCAACGCCATTCTCCCACTAAAGAATTAGTTAACCTACCGCTGATCCTCTAGTTGCAGTCCGCCGTTTTGAGCTGGCACCGGCGTTGTGAGCTGCTCTTGTGCAAGATCGACGTAGCCAAGGGGATCAAACATGATCCGTTTGATGAATGAGCAGATAGTGGGTGGCTAACATTTCCCGAAGTTATTTCCAGAACAGTTTTAGCTCCATTTGCCTCGGCGTGAAATCTCTTTCAGCATGTGGGTTCAGTGTAACCTGCTCACCAAGTGGCCCATGTTCACTAGCGGAACGGTCCCGAAACCGTTCCGTCGTTCCTAAGTCTTGGTAACTAATTTCAGCCGGCGAATTCTTCAGCCTTCAAGGGAGCCGTTTCTTCTCCGCAATGTCTGTTCTTCCCGAGCCCGATCCCTTCATTATCTTTAGCTTGTAAGGCTGCCGTAATTGCTCAGCTAGTGAACCCCATTACATTAGGCTGGACTTCCTCTTCAGCTCATGCCCTTGAGACGCAGTGGCGCACTGGACAACCCCGGCTCTTTTCCGGTCTTTTCATTGCTCCATTACCAATGCTGCTTTGGCAGAGTGTCTTCAGCAGTGGGGAAGCCAGTAATAAAACGTTTCATGCAGTGTCTTGGCTCCTCACTTCTGCAGTACCATGAACCTTGGCCTGCCAAGTGCGGTCCATTCCCTTTTGGACCATCGTTCCAAGTCCGTTGAATAGAACTAGGCACTTGCAATTCCGAGGAAACCCCTTAGAGCGTCATCCACCACTAAGATTTCATTTCCAGGTCAACCTTAGTTCGCCACGGCAAATGTGATACGCCTAACTGGCTGTTCTAGCCGGGAACTCCTTGTTTCCTCATGACATCGATGTCTGCCGTGACCCAAACATTTCAGGGTTTCTCCAGCGGCCGGCGGGGTTCGAGACTCTCGAATAGGCAAGGAGACCAGAGCCAAGGTAACAGTTCACTAGGCACCGGATGTCGCAGTCCTTCTGGAACCATGGTCTCAGTTGCAAACCAAACTCATTTCAGCCAAGATGGCGTCGCAGGATCCAACTAATGCAGGTCCTCTTCCAAGCCTAAGCCTGTGCCGTTCGCTTCGAGGTCACTGTGGGTAGAATGATCGACAGACCTGCTTCTGCCCTGTCCTGCTCGCCTCTACATATAAGGAACAATGGGGAGCCGCTCTCGCGTCCATGCTTTGCGAATTTGTTTTTGGCGTGTTGTTTCGTTTTGAGTGTTTCCCAGCAAGATGTCGGCAGCGCAAGCAGTCGAGGTCGTCTCGACACCCCAGGTTTTTCTGCCTGTCTTGAACTACGTCAAGGCTGAGCTTGCCATCAATTGTTTTATCGTACTTCTCGTGCTATGTGTGGTCACCCTGCGGGTCATTGGGCGACTGATGGGACCTGGTCTTGGATGGGATGATGGATTTGTTATCTTCGCGACGGTTCGTCAATACCACTGCGACTACTCATGGCCTTAACTGACAATGCTTCTAGCCTCTAGGCGTAGCAATGCTGTGTTGTCAGGGACTTTGTAAGTATCTCATTCAACGAAGACATGAAGTCAAGACTGACAGTCATTACAGTTGCCCCCGTGGGAAATGGATACAACCTGACCAAACACCCAGAACGTGCGTACATCTTATTGAAGCAGTCGAGTACCGATTATCCGCAATCACACGACATCTCCATTGTTGCTCATACTAACTCAAATGTGACTCGACAGTCATCGCAAACGTTCCATTCATCCTCAAGTTGACATTTGCTATGCAAGTCATCTATGTCACCCTCCTCGCCGCCGTGAAAGCAAGCATGCTTGCCTTCTTCATCCGAGTCTTCCCTACCGATTTCATGCAGAAAGGATCCAAGGCCCTTCTCGTCTTCGTCGGATGTTGGATGGTCTCATATCTAGCTGCTTGCATTTTCCTGTGCACCCCTGTCCACGCGCAGTGGGATCAACAAGGCACGTGTGGACAATACATCCCAATGATTCAATCATTGATCGCCACCAACGCTTTCGGAGACTTAGTTATCATGGCCATGCCCATGCATAGCGTTTGGAACTTGAAGACGAGAAGGGCGGAAAAGATTGGTATCACCTCTTGTTTCGCATTGGGTCTTGCGTAAGACTTCTTTTCTGCTACGCGCATTATCAATTACTGACTTGAATAGCTGCGTTGTGTGCGCCGTCTTCCGACTTATCTACATCTCGACTGTCGATCTCAACAACAATGTCACGGGTACCATGCCAACCACTATCTTTCTCTTCATCCTCGAGCCCAACCTGGCCATCCTGTGCGTCAGCATTCCCATGCTCCGACCTTTCTACGCCAAGTACAAGAAGAGAATGGGAGGGTCTCGACTAGACGAGTATTCGACGGAGAGGAGTACGGGATTTCGAGACATGAGTCGATCAGGCAATACCAGGACTATGCCAGAGGACGTCATCCGAGACCCGAACCTGTCAACCTGGGAGATGGATGATTACAGGCCGTCCGACAAGCTTCAGTATAGCCAGGCTGTGGCAGCATTCCCTGACGAGTCAGGGTCTGAGAAGAACTTGACTGTCAGTTCTTCCCACGGGAAGGGCAACGAGATCAGCGTTCAGACACAATGGACTGTCACTCATTCTCGTAACTAAAAGTTTGGAGCGTAGCGATACCATTTAGAGTAGCTAGTAGAGGGAGCTTATAATCCCCTCGATCTGTCATTATAATATTTCTTTTACTAATTGTCTTTTTCAACTGACATTTTGATTACCATCATTCTTTTAAGCTTGCGGTTTTCCAACCCTCGCTTATACCTGGTTCTGTTATTAGCATTTAACCAAGTCAGTAGATCTCGTGCTATCTCTTTAGCCTCATGCAAAAGCACATCCCTGTATCGTCACATCGAATTGGGATCGTCCTTAGGAACATTGCTAACGGGATTACCCATGCCCGCATTTTTCTGATCAGATTTTGCAACGGGCGTTAGGTGAGCTAGTTGAGACTAATTTTTCTTACCTGTAGCGTCGCAACCCAAGGTTGCAGTTCTAAAAGGAGATCCGGAAGCGAGGCACTCAGCCAATCTTCATTTGGTATGAATCATACGAAAGATGCAGATAACTAAGCGTAATGAAATACCAGGTGTGTTATTCTACTTGACTTGCCCAGTATATGAGACTACCTATTATAGACATAGGAGAACGATTCTATTCACTACCCCTGAGTCCAATTACCGCGTCGTGCTGTTTACTATCAGGAACAGTGCCGCTGTCGATACAGTATCTATCACATGCAAGAGACTGATATCTTTTCAAGAGGTCTGTACTTCCCAACGTCTTTTGGTCCGTGTACTGAAAATGGGCCGCCAACGCATTGCCTTGTATCACAACAGCTGCATACCACGTTAGCCAGCAAAGACAATACGAGCTTTCACACAAGAGACTCACGTCGCCGGAGTTTCCTTGGAAGATCAAGCACAATCATGTCCTCATCTCCTCGCTCTTTGGGCCAGTTTTCAGGGTCGGTGTTCAGAATGTCATCACTATAGACGCACATGAAATTGATGCGAATACGGTCGTTGTACATGATCCATGGGCTGTCAAATTTGTACAGATCCAGTTGGTTGGTTTCAATATTCTCAAATAGGGACATGTGCATCTGGGTAGCAATAGCCCAGTTTCTATAGCTGGGGCCCCAGGTATCGTATCTGAGTTCGGAGACTGGTGTTTGATAAATCATTGAGTCGTCGGCGACTCTCAACCACCTGTGGTGTGGCCAAGCTGGTGGGTTACTATCAATGTCCCACTTGAACTCATTGGGTCCGTTCCAGTACTCATGCTGCGAAGGCTTCCAGTAATCCGTGGCGTTTGTGACGTTAGACGGCTGCGACGGCTCGGGGAAGTAAGGATGTAGTGCACCCATGCGATAGTGAAAGAAACCCAGCGGAGGATTATTGATGATATTTCCCGACACAACAAAGTCATTTGGGTTCTGTATCTTTCGGGTAACAAGGTTAGGAATAGCGCCGTCGTCGATCCAGAGCTATGAGACAGAGAATTAGCATTTAGCGAAGCAAGACACTTCCTTTCCGCAATCACGCACAACATCGTCATCAATCTTGACGTAGTACTTGTCACGTTCCAATAGTTGCCAAGCTTTTTTGTACGTGTAAGTCATGAGAAGCTGGTCGGGAATGACCTTTTTGTGTCGCATTGGATTGCTGACGATAATCTCTTCCAGGTACTGCAGATCTTCTTGCTTGTCGGTGTTGACTACCCAGAGAACCTCGTCGAGCCATCCTCCGTTATCGATCATATTGCGCTCTAGATAGCATCTCATCGAGGAGACCCGACTCTTTCGCCCATAAAAGATCAGTGCGCTGACTGTGATGTTCTCGGGCTTGACGAGCGATGGCTGTAGCGGGGGCGAATCGGTGGAAATCGTGGCCTGGGGAGTTTCACGGAAGTTGCTGTAAGTCTGAGAGCGGTATGTATGATACATAAAGCCAGTGATGTAAAGAAGACAGCAAACGCCGATAGCAACGCGCATATGTTTCCTGCTCTCCTGGAACCTCATAAAGGTCACCATCTTGAGGTCGGTGAAGAGAAACAAAGGACAAGCATAGCCCTGGCGCAAGCTCTGGCTCTCAGGGACTCTATATCATTTGAGCAGCTGAGAGTTGAAGCAGGACTTGCCTGTACCTAAGGACCAACAACATTTCAAAAGCCATGTTTCATCCTGAACTCGTCTTTGCGCTGTGCAACATTGCTCAACTTGTTTGTTATCCGTGCGTCTTCGCCCTGCCCCAGTCTAACAGCAAACTCATTCTCAAGACTCAGGGCACTACTGTACTCATAAGCTATAACTTGGTAGCGAAGCGTTGTGCAGACCTCAAAGGACGGTCCTCCATGTTTTTGCCCGATTGATTTGAGGCTCGATTGATGGCTACGGCTTGGTTGAGAGAGCTGACAATTGGGCTGAACGTTGACTCGAGATAATTGTGAATCGCACGCTGACGAAGGTTAAAGGCAAACACGACAATAGCGCAGCATAGTTCACCGAGCCCTCCGCAAACATACGTCCGTGCTGCTTTGTGCTTGAGAGCTGCAATTCCCGGGCGTCAAGTCCCGCGCGATGGCTTACTCCTTCTAGAGACCACCAAGTAGTAAGCTTTTTGTTATGTTTGTTTGCTGTACTCATCAGGGGCAACTAAGGACTCCCAACGTCAATAGTTTTGGAGGGAACGCCACCAAGATATACCATGTTTATGCGAGTCTATCTACAGCCTGGGTGAGGCCAGACTCTGATGTCGTAGACTCGTGACACAGTTAGCATTGGCTATTTGGCTCAAGGACATGCATGACGTCACTGACGAGAAGCGACGTGAAGCTCCATTCAACGCCAATGGAAAATACCTTATTCGTTATCTCTACTATGGATCAAAGTCCCATCTAATGGACATGATTTTCCTAACACGATACGGTATTACATCTGGTACCGATTAATAGCGCAAACCCCGCACAGTGAGCTCGATGGCCGGCTTGTCGGTCATGTCCGATGTTGAAGCGCGGGGAACCTTGACGATATCCTTCCTGATCAAGTAAACTAGACCGGAGATCATCAGACGGACTCAACGTTATCATTGCTAGACACGCTTATCAGCCATAATTATCTTCAGTCGAGCCGAACTCGGTGCGGCTCTAGATAACATGGCGTTAGGCTAGATCCTTCCTTGCAACGCGATTTTGTATAAATTGCCGACGCTTCAGCCTCGCATATTTTCCTCCAACCTCACCGATCAACCAGCCGCGCCTCCTTCTGGTCTCCCTCAATTCCCTCCACCATCATGAGGTTCTCATCGCTGTCTCAGGCTTTGGCACTCAGCCTCTCTCTGGTGCCCGGAGCCCATCCTTTGGCTGTCGCACCTGGATCTCGTCACGTCCTACGAAGTCAAGGCTCCGACGAACCCCAACTAAAGATTCCAGGCCTGCCTTTGTCCAACGCCACCAAATCTTACTGGCAAGACCCTCCTCACCGTATTGCCAACCATCGCACTACCAAGGAGTTACCGACAGCGCAGACCTTTGACTATGTAATTATTGGGTCCGGTATCTCAGGTGCTGCCACAGCTCACAAGCTGTTGGATCGCGACCCGAGTCTGTCAATTCTTATGCTGGAGGCGCGCACAGCGGCTTCGGGCGCGAGCGGCCGCAATGGTGGTCACTGCAAGCCTGGCGAATATAATGGTGTCAAGGATTGGGTGGAAACCTACGGCGAAGATGACGCCCTTCGACTCAGCAATATGGAGCAGGACTGTGTTAATGACGTGCGGGAGTTCGTGCGCGCACACAATGTCTCGAGCGACTTTACCGACGTGGAGACCGCCAGTCTTTACTGGACAAAGGACTCCTTCGAAACGGCTGTTGAGTCGATAGAATTTATGCACAAGCTGGAGAAGCGCAGGCCCAACGATGTCCCCAAGAACAAGAGAACTATCTGGAAGGGCCAAAAGGCTCGCGATTACTGGGGATGGCCCGAGATCGTTGGTGCTGTTACCTTCAAGGCGCACACTCAAAACCCATACCACACCGTTTGTGCGATGCTGGAATACAGCCTCGACAAGGGACTCAATCTACAGACCCATACTATGGCGCTCAGTCTAAATCAGCTAGGAAAGAAGACCAAAGATGGCGCCAAGTGGGAGATCAAGACAAACCGAGGCACCATCAAGAGCAAGCATGTCGTGCTGGCCACCAACGGCTTCACCAATGCCCTACACCCTGGTATCGCCAGCACCAACTTCACGATACCCGTCAGGAACCAGGTTTCCGCCGTTACGCCTGAAGCTAACACAACTGGTAACCGTGTCTTCGAACGCAGCAACAGTGTGCCGGATCTGCACAGCGGCAACGTCTACATAGCAGCACGACCTCCAGGCTCCAAGGATGAAGGCAGCGTTGTCATCGGTGGCTCCACACAAATGTCACCCACGAAAGAGAGGAACATCTCAGACGACACTTCCATCAACGATCAGATCGCTTACGTTCTGCACGGCGCGGCACGCACAGTGTATGGGTACAAGAACTGGGGCGAGTCGACGACTGTCATCCAGGACTGGACGGGCATTGTTTGCGAGACGCCCGATGGGTTTCCTCTGGTCGGTGAGGTTCCAGCCCAGGATGGTCTGTGGTCAATTGTGTGTATGAATGGCCATGGTATGGCATGGGCGTATCGTAGCGCTGAGGCACTGGTAGAGATGATGACAACGGGAAAGACTCCGAAATGGTTCCCTGACCAGTTTAGAGCCCAGCGTGCTTGGGAGGTTAAGAAGAACGATGAGTTGTGAGCTATCGATTCTGAAGTAGAATTCACGGGTAAAAAGCTCAGTAGTCATAATTAATGCTTCTTTTTGTTCATGGATAGCTACTGCATCCCTCATCGAGATAATATTAAGTACAAGTGTACCATTTGTGTATCAAATATACCGGACCTCTCCACTGAATTGACTTCGTAACATTTTAGCTCCGCGTTCTTCCGCCAAGTATTCTCAATGTATGAAGCCCTCTTATCCAAGTCCGAACGACTACACCATTGGCTGAATTTGCGCCATAATCACGGAATTCGTCCCAGCTCGGGTGTTTCTCGACGAAACCCACAGGGGACCAGCCACTCGAGATGCTCGCGACACCAATAGCTACAAATTTGGAAAGAACGTGGAGCACAAGGTGGCCCTACCTATGGGCGAATATGGAACCGCATCAGTAGCCGATGTAGCTATCAATATGTTACGCAGTTTCCCCAATATACGCATCGGGCTTATGGTCGGCATTGGTAGTGGAGCACCGAGCCCAACACGCGATATCCGTCTAGGAGATGTCGTTGTTAGTGTCACTACCGCTGGCCAAAGCGGAGTTTTCCTGTACGATTTTGGCAAGTCTATACAAGAGAAAATTTTCAGTAAACCCGGACCTTAAACCAGCCTCCCCAAGCATTGCTCGCAGTAGTAGCAACACTCAAGAGCGATCACATGATAGATGGAAATGGTATTGAGGACGCGATCGTGGAAACCTTGCAAAGAAATTCGAGGCTAGAGAAGGACTTTAGCCGGCCCTATAAGAGCAAAGACATTTTGTTCCAATCGACCTTTGTGCATGTGCCCCATAGGGACTCATGCCATTCTTGCCACTCGGATACAGCTAATGTTGTAATGCGCGAGGACCGGACAAAGGACGACACTGGCACCCAGGTTCACTATGGCACTATTGCTTTAGCTAACACGCTGATGAAGAACGCTATCATGCGTGATGTTCTTGCCTCCTAGAAAAACGTTCTCTGCTTCGAGATGAAGCTCGTGACTACCCTTCAAACTAGTTTCTGCCAAGCTGCTAATCTTGCATGGGTGAACGAACTGATGATCGACCGGCCGGATGCCTCCATCTTGGCGTATTAAGAATGGGACTAAGACGAAGCTGTCAGACTTGAACACAAAACACCCAGGAATCATATCGCTTACTCGATAATATAGCCTCATTCTCAGCAGGAATCTATTCCTCGCCCATAAGGTGCGACAAGTCCCGAGGACACTTACTTCCACTACAAATCCACTCCCCAGCAACCTTCTTACAAGAACACTGCCTCTTCTCCAGTCCCATCTCCTCACCCGGTAGACTTCTGGGGCACTTGGGTCCACCACACAACCACTCATCTCCAACCTTGTGGCACGAACACTGTCTCTTCTGAAGCTTGTTCTCCTCAGGAAGATCTCGAGGACACTTGGGGCCGCTGCAGAGCCACTCGTCGCCGATCTTGTGGCATGAGCACTGGCGCGGGACGAGGTCGCGCTTCACCTTGTCGTAGCACTTCTTGCCAGTGCAGATCCAGTCGTCGCCGACTTTCTTACAGGAGCATTGGCGGGTTTGGAGGTCGCCGGCCGGGGAGGGGGCGGCGATGGTGAGGGTTGCAAAGAGGGCGACTACGAGGGGGAGGAGCTTCATTGTGGCGGCTGAGGACTTATTCGAAGATAGTCGTTATTGTGTTTAGTTGTTTGGGTCTGAGTCGAGAAGAACTGATAAGTAATAGCGAGTTGGTCGATCATTTATACTTGAATCTTCAAGATCAACACCACGATATCCAGCCTCCACAATCAGCGCGATAGCCCGATCAAAAGATCCTAGAAAGATGTATCTAAATTAAGCTCTCCTAACATTTTCGGAAGTCGGTCTAGTGACAAGTCATGGCACTTTTGATCTTTGGGTTTCCTTTGCCTAGCGTCTAGACCCAAAATGGAAGGTGAAGCAACGTCAACCCGCCTCTGCATTCACTGTTACCATAGCATTGGCTCTACAGTTGTTGTTACCATGGTATTGGAGATGCTCAGCGTCGTATTCGATAAGCATCGACTGATCGAGACTAAGTTGGGGGCGAAATGTGAGGTTATTCACGATGGTTCTTAGCGGCAAGTTCATTCTAGGATGGGATTTATGTTGCCAAGGAATCCTTCGACGGGAAGATTATAGGAGCTAAACGAAAACTACAGAAGTTCTTCTGCTGACTAAGACCTTTCTTTGAATCAATTGAGAAGGTAGCATTTACATCTGACACAAGTTGGGTTGTATGGATATCAGCTACAGCGCGATTTGGTCCTCAGCGGCAAATGAGCCTGGGACTTGGAGTTGAATGTTTACAATTCAAGCACCGAGGTATTTGTAGATTCAGTCCTTCATCCTGGTCGAGGCATGAAGGATAGTGGCAGTGCGAGTAACGTAAGCTAAGGTACATGCTTATTATCCAAGTTATATAGGATGATACAGACCAGAGATGAATGGCATTTGGCATTCAACCAGAACAAGCTCATTACGTCTCTCTATCTAAACGCACGATCCGTATCGCAATGCAACTTGCCATACGAGATGCGGGAAAGGGTCGATTCGGAAATGCAAAACTGATCCCGCTGATTACAGGGTTCACAGTGGCGATTGTTTGTTGATTGGCTCAGTAGCGAGACAGAACGGGCCCTCGGGCTAACACTGATAATCCTGCATATTAAGAGACCAGGCTTCTATCTATGATACCTTGCAGTCGGCCGCTGCTATACTGAGTAATGCTGATATATCGAAATCAGATGACTGTGATGTAATGTTGGAAGAGAACCGGTTCTGTTACACAACAGGAACGTCAGTCTTGCTAATGAGAGGCAGATGACACCATGCAGTATCGAGGCGGATTTTCTTCGCTGCGTAATTATTTAAACCACTGGGTATATCTCCTATGCACTAAGAGAGGTATCGCTGGTATATCAGGAGATATGCCAGAGAAATTAAAAGATGACTAACCTATATGGTGTTTGATTGATGCTTTCAAAGGAAAGGTCGCAGAAATTGAAAGGGATCCTGGAAGTACATCCAACATTTGGCTTTTATTTCTATGTTACTGCATTCAAAATAGTCTATGCGTCAATATAGAGATCTGATACCGCCCAGTACATATTCATAGGCAGCATTACTTATCAAAAGATTCTGGGACTAGTTGGCTTGATTACGCAATACATAATAATGCACTCATAGATCGATTGTCAGACCATCGACTGCACCAAAATCCAATTCAATGTAGATGCGGTCAAGTCTTTTGACATTGTCAGACTCAAGAAAGTATAATAGTCTGAAAGTACCACTTCCTTGTTTCTTCTGCATGGCTGAAAGGCTTGATGCAATTTGAGTAGGGAGTCTGCACATACCCGTGTGCGATTCATCGTTAACTAAGTTGAGAGTGAGATTTATTTATCTTACAAAGCCATGTCCCCAAAGAACATGGCTGAATGGTGGAGACTATGGTACTAGTAGTACAAGTCAAGCCAGATAGGAACAAGTCCCATCACGGTCCCTGGTAGTACTCCAGCAATCAATCCAAGAACATTATAGATACCCAATGTCCGAGATAGAGGCCACGTCATGGACTTCAAAGACGTGTGAACTTCGTCGAAGATACCACGTCCGCCGGTATCGATAGTTGCTGAGCCCGAGCGAGGGACTGCTAGAGCAGCCCGTACAGTAACAACCATCAGTGGGACGGCTTGTGCGAGGATACCGACACAATATGGAATAAAACTCATCGCAACTTTCGTCCAGTTCGGTATCACGACTTCTTCGCCTTCCATTCCACCCCAGTGTTCTCTGAAATCACCAAAAGTTCGAATCATAAGTGTAGCCGACAATGATTCTGCTGACTCGCATGCCAGTAGTATAGCGACGTATCGCAACCAGCTTGCCCACGAGACAGAGCGAATATCGCTGATGAGGTCTTTGAGAGAAGAACGGTGGCTTGAGGTAACCGCCCATACCCATAACAGCTTCAAGGGTGCGCTGAGGGCTACCATAACAATCCTTTTAGGATAGCAGCATCCTAAGTAAGGATCTAGCTGTACATTGATAAAAGTCTCAAACGACGTATCGATAGCCCAAAGGCAGAATGTTTTGAATGGAGTAATGGGTGCAGTAAGGAAGTTTACTGCCCTCGGTGGGATAGCGTTTACTGCCTTTTCGGAGGTCGAGGATCTTTTGGGTAACGAATGTTGCGCAATAGTACGGGCAGGGAGGTGGAAAGCAAAGGGATAATGGAACTGAACTTCTTGTAAGTAAGATATTTTATTGGATATTTCAATACATACCACATAGAAACTTGCGACGGTGGAGTGCGACCAGAGCCCTAGAAAGGTCGTGCGCCAGCTTGACGTGTCACTAGACGTGTCGATATGTGTGTCCGTTGATGTGTCCATGCTTGGGAGATCTGGACTGGGTCGCCTGTAGTAGAACAAAGAGACCGTTCGCTTCGTCTTCTAGAATTGAGATGGATATAGTAAAAATTGGCAGGGCAGGTGAGCAGTATATATCTTAGTGCCGGCAGTTACTACTTGCGGATCTTAAGTCCTACGATCCTTCGGCGATAAAGTTGATCAGGCGGCTCTGCCCTGTAGGCTGTGAGTCAGTCAATTGAGCTAGTTAGTGGAGATCATTGCCGACTTGGGAGTCGACACTACCGGTCAACCTTGTAGGAATCGGTATCTTACTCAGCTAGCGAGGCGCAGACGGTCTTCGTCTGGTCGATCTGCGGCAGTTGGGCACGACAACCCAGCTTATGCCCTGACCTTCCACTATCGCCTTGAACATTAAAGCCCCCAGAAAGGGCACTATAAGAGATCTAATTAATTAATGTGCATCTCTATCGTAAGGTGTAGTATCCCTCGCAGAGGCCTGCTTAAATTATTATAAAAAATATAATTTTTTTACTATTTAAGTATAATAACCTTTACTTATATAATTACCTAATATTAAGCTTTTAGACCTATATAAAGCTTTTTCTTATATTATAACTCTAATTTTTTTCTTTAAAAGATATAAAATTCTAATTTTCCTCCCTTAAGGTAATATATATTAATAATATTAAATATATATAATTATAATAGCGGCACTAATCCAAACTATTATTAGTAGCTAATCTAGCTAAAAA